>JAVJIF010000001.1:5262500-5450041 GCA_038442645.1 Agave tequilana | reverse complement strand
CTCTTAAAATGATGGCTATACTCTCCTCTCTTTCAACAGAGCCCCAGGGGGTCTTTATATGGCACTAGGAGCTAATCACTATTATGGCAGCCGTAGGATCAATTGCCTGCATCATCCAAGCCGCGTTTCTGCTGTAGAATCTAGGTCATTATGCCAGCAATCACTCTGAATTCTATTACTGTCCAGGTGTACTGCGAGAGCTTCTAGAACCACGAGGATATTCCCCGATTCGTTACAGGTATAAGGCTTCTTGATTTGGGCTCTTTTATTTCTCCTTAAATTCATGAATTAACTTGAATTTGGGTCTTCTCCTCCATTAAAGAGTGGACCTAAAATTTAAGAAAATTAGCCATTAAAAAGCTTATTTTTATTTATAAATGCATGGCAATGTGATGCAAAATGATGCAAAATGGAACACTAATTAACTTGTTATAAAATTTTGAAAAAATTATGAGACATGTATCAAAACCAAACATGCAAAATACCGATACTACCAAAACTTGTATTTTTCGACATTGTGTATTTAGTGTGTGTAATTTCTTGAGCATTACTACTATATTCTACACTTTAACAAACTAATATCTTATAAGGCTTTAGGTGACTATAAGATCTTCAACCGGGCTTCTCCATTAGCGACGTTGTGAGCTTTCAGCTTTGATCCCGTATATGAGTCTTCTTGAGTCTCCAACACCTTCCTTTAGAGGAAGAAAACTCCTTAAATCCTTGAACCCTGAGATAAAATTAAACACTTGAGCTTGATTAATACAAATAACCACATATGTATTGTTATTATCAAAATCATAAAACCGAGTGATTGTAACCTTGGGCCAATAATCTCCCCCCTTTTGTTGATGACAAAACATGTGAGTTATTTAAGATAAAAGATATGAAAGAGCTTGAAAAACTTCCCCTCAAGTTATGCTATCTATCAAGTATAAGAAAATATTACTTTAAATAGTTTTGACAATATGAACAAGTCACACATATATGCATATATAAAAATAATATCAGTATAAAATAATATGCAGATATAGCCTATCATCCTTCCAATCCTCCTTCCTCCAACTAATATATAAGCATGGTAAAGAGAATGGATATAGAATATCAAAACAACTTAATAACTCAAATATCTCTCCAAAATAAATTAATAACTCAAATATCTCTTCCCCTTTTGTCATGCATCAAAAAGGGTAAAGACATCAACATAAAAGAGATATGAATGAAAATCATTTTACTCACCAAAAAAAATTCAAAACTTACAAATAAAATTGAAAAATATTTTCAAAACTTATGAATCCATAATACAAACATTTGACTCACCACAAATGAATGAAAATCTGTTATAATCTAGTGGTTTAGTAAAAATGTCTGCAAGTTAAAAATTTTGTGGAACATAATCAATTTCAATATCGTCTTTCTCATAGTGATCTCTAAAAAAGTGATATCGAATATCTACGTGCTTGATCTTGCTATGTTGATTTGTATTTTTGGTCATATGATGGTACTAATATTATCACAAAATATTTTATTATGGACATAATACAAATCATAATCAAGGAGAGTATGTTTCATCTATAAGACTTGGACACAACAAGCCCTGGCCGCAACATACTCCGTCTCGACGGATGAGAGGGATACTGAATTTTATTTCTTAGAAGACCATGAAACAAGGCAATTTCTTAGAAATTGACAAATACCACTAATGCTCTTCCTATCCACTCTACAACCAGCATAATTAGCATCTGAATAACTCATCATGGGAAATTATCCAATTTTCAAATACCACAAGCCCATTCTAATAGTGCCCTTAAGATATCTAATAATGCGCTTTACCTCAATTAAGAGAGACTCTTTAGGATAAGATAAAAATCTAGCACATAGACACATACTAAACATAATATTCAGCCTACTAACTGTCAAATAAAGTATACTACCAATTATGCTTCTATACAGTTTAATGTTCCCATTTATCCCTTGTTTGTCCTTGTCAAGCTTAGTAGTAGTGGCCATGGGAGTCTTGCTTAATTTTGCATTTTCAGGTCCAAATCTTTTGATGAGTTCTCTTGTGTACCTGGCTTGATTTATGAAAATTCCATCACTCTTTTGCTTGATTTGGAGGGCAAGGAAGTAGCCTAGCTCTCCCATCATAGACATTCAAACTCATTCTTCATGCATGATTCAAATTCTTTACAAAGATTTCATTAGGATCCAAAAATAATATCATTAACATAAATTTGAACAATTAGAATATCACTATCTACATGCTTTGTAAATAAAGTGGTATCAATATTACCTTTAACAAAATCATTTGAAATTATAAAAGTTGAAAGTCTTTCATACTAAGCTCTTGGAGCTTATTTTAAACCATATAATGCTTTATCAAGTTTGTACGCAAAATCCGGATGGTAGGATTAACAAACCCGGGGGGTTTGTTCAGCATACACTTCCACTTCTATAAAACCATTAAAAAACGCACTTTTGACATCCATTAGAAAAAGTTTAAAATCTTTATAAGAAACAATGCCAAGTGTCATTCGTATGGCTTCAAGCCGTGCTACAGGTGCAAAGGTTTCCTCAAAATCAATACCTTCAATTTGGGTGAAACCTTGGGCCAGTAACCTAGCTTTATTTCTAATAATATTACCTAACTCATCTAACTTATTCCTAAAGATCCGTTTAGTACTAGGGGTGAGCATCGGTCGGTTTGGTTCGATTTTTGCTAATTTTTGCAAAATCGAACCAAACCGATTAGACTTAGTAACCGAACCAAACCGAATCGACTTAGTTCGGTTCGATTCTTCGGTTTTTTCGGTTAGGCCAATATATTGCCATCATTTCTTGCATTTGTTAATCATCATTATATTATCATCCTTTAATATTCTAATCTCAAGTATACATTACCCAACTTAGAAATAAGAAAAAGACCCTAACCTTAATGTAAATTGAAAATTTCATATTCTAAAACTTTTAAACTATATTTGAGCTCTTATATCAAAGCTCATATAATTATTACTAATTTTTAATGATAAGAATAAAAAAACTATATTAATATAAATATTATTCTCAATTGTGATTGTGTACTTAACATAGCTTTCACATGTTCAACATAAAAAAGATGGTATTACTAGAAGTAATAAGATAAGCTTCGACCAGTTTTTGTTATGAACTGTATGATTCACTAAATTGAATTTGAGTAGGGTGATAGATAGGGTGAGAGATTCGGTTCGGTTCGGTCGGGTTCGGGTTTTGGAACACAAAACCGAAACCCGACCGAATTAGAGCGGTTCGGGTTCGGGTTTCGATTTTTTGTCAGTTATTTCGGTTATAACCGAACTCTGCTCGCCCTTATTTAGTACCAATAGTTGGTCTATCATAGAGTCTAGGAATAAGATGTTAAACTTGATTGTGCTCAAATTGATTGAGTTCTTCTTACATTACAAGCAACCAATATGAATCGGCCTCGGTTTCGATGATGTTTTTAGGCTCAATGTTTGAAATAAAAGCAAAATGCCCACATAAATCATGGAGTTTGGATCGAGTAGTTACCCCCTTGGATACATCACCTATGATGAGGTCTTTGGGATGATTTGAAGCAAATCTCCAATCCTTTGGAAGTGGTTGTGTTGGCTCCACTTCAACCTCTTGAACTTCATCTTGTACATCAATCTTTGGCTTTTCTTCTTCTATAGGTGAGTCCTTCAAGGTTATCTTCTCCATGTCTTCACCTAAGGAATCAATCTCTATAATATTCTTCACAAAAATATTAGATTCCTCAAACTTAACATGTATAGATTCTTCAATAGTCAAAGTAGATCTATTGAATACTCTATAGACTTTACTAGTATTTAAATATCCAACAAATATGGTTTCATAAGATTTGATATCAAATTTTCCTAAATTGTCTTTAGTGTTTAAAACAAAGTATTTACAACCAAAAACTTTAAAATAAGAAACATTAGGTTTTCTCAAACAGTAAAATTCAAATGAAGTTTTAGAAATATTTTTACAAAAATAAATTCTATTTGAGATGTAACATGATGTGTTTACGGCCTCAGCCCATAAGTATTGAGGGAGTTTATATTCATTTATCATTGTCCTAGCCATTTTTAGAAGAGTATGATTCTTCCTTTCTTTTATTGTGGAGTTTTAGGACAAGATAGTTCATGTTTGATTCCATTTTCTTTACAATAGGTGATAAAGGAGTGATTAATGAATTCACCACCTCTATCACTTCTTATACGTAAAATTGGAAAAAAAAATTCTTTTTCAACTTTTTTTTAAACGCTTGAAAATGTGAAAAGGTTTGATCTTTATGCTCTTAAAAGAAAACCCATGTAAAAAGAGAAAAATCATCAACTAAAATAAAAACAAAACGATTTTCACTTAGACTTTTAGTTTTAATTGGACCAAACAAATTCATGTAAATTAACTCCAAGGGTCTTGATGTCATGATATCTTTTATTGTTTTGAAAGAGGACTTGGTTGTTTCTCATGTTGGCACGCATCGCAAATGCTGTCCTTCTCAAATTTTAAATAAGGAATACCTTTCACCACTTCTTTATTGTTGATTCTAGTTAGATGGTCAAATGAAATATGACCTAGTCTCTTATGCTATAACCAAGAGTCTTCATTAAAGGCATTTAAACATGTAACATTGCATTATAAATTTGACATATCAATCATGTACATATTATTTTCATGAAAATCAGAAAATACACATGCATTGGTTTGTCTATCTAAAATATTGCAAGCTAAATCATCAAAAATCACTTTGAAACCTCTATCACAAAGTTGACTAATACTCAAGAGGTTATGCTTGAGACCGTCAACTAAAACAACATTTTCAATTAAGAGAGATGAGCCAATTTTAATGTTACCTATACCGATAATTTTTTCCTTTTGAATCATCTCCGAAGGTGACGGTGCCACCTTCATGGTACCTTGATAGGGTTACAAAATTATTGATATCCCACATTATATGCCTTGAGTAACCACTATCAAGATACTACAGCTTCCTGCATCTTGGAACCTTGGTGTGTACCTATATCAAGTAACAAATTGGTTGATTTTGGTAACCAAATTTTCTTAGGTCCTTTAATGTTAGCATTTCGAACCTAAATGTGATCGTTAGAAGTATTTATTCTATCAAAGCAAAATTTGGTTAAGTGACATTTTTGGTCACAATAAGTGCATGAATAAACTCCTCCATAAATAAAAGCATGATGGAACTGTGGGGTATGAACATGCTTGGTGTGTGTAGTGTGTCTAGCATGATGTGTATGTATATGTTTGTGATTTAGAAGTGTGGGTATGTGTGGTATGATGAGCATGTGTAGTATGAACATGTTTATTTGGAGTATATTTCTTAGAAAATATTGCCTCCAACCTAACTTTATTAAACTTTCATTTCTTTAGCACATCTCCTAAAGAATTAATTTTATCTCTGAAAATAGAAATCTCATTTTATCAATTAATGAAAATTTTGCTTTACATAAAATTTTATAAGCATCAAAATCTTTTTGTGTGGATAAGAGTGTGAAAGATAAATCATCTTTTTCTATAGAAAGAATAACAATTTTATTTTGAAGGGTTTCATTTTCCTTTTTCATTTTTAAATACTTCATTTTAAGGAAATCATAGTTGTTAGATAATTCTTCAAAAGCCTCACCCAATTCATCCATTGTTAATTCATAATCGTCAAGTGAGGGTTCGAATGTTACCTTAGGTGTGTTATCATTAGCCATGAAACACACATGTGCCGTATCCACTTCTTTATCAGTTTCACTCTCCGAGTCTTACGTAGCTTTGAAAGTCTTCTTTTCGTATGGCTTCTTAGAGGTTAAAGGTTTACATTTGGTCTCCGGACAATCCGCAACATGTAAATCACCTAGAGGGGTGAATAGGTGATGAGCTAATCTAATGGTCAATTAATGCGGAATTAAAAACTTCTTAAACTAAACACCACGTATAACACAAGAGTGTAGCCGAATTCCCCGTGAAGGGCTCTGGACTAACTCCTCAAGATTCCTCTAAATAAGAGTTGAGGTGCCACATTGGCTCTCTTGGTTGAATACAAGTGTTAGCAAACAATCCCCAAGCATATAACAATAAGCACACAATATATCATGCATATAAAGATAAAGACAACAATAGCATGCAAGATATAAAGACAAAAGTAAGAGATAGAGAGTGAGCAATCGCAAACACGGGAGATTTGTTTCGAGGTTCGAGCATACTTGCTCTATGTCCCCGCCTTCAACACTTGAAGGATTTCTACTAAAAACGATCCCACCGGATCACTCGGTGCCACAACACCTACAAGGCAAGTTCACACTTGAACTCCTTGGAATCTCTTGTCCCATACACACCACAATCCCACAAGCTCGCCGAGGCCGCATCTCAAATAACGAGTTCACACACGAACTCGAAACACCGCGAACCCGCAAGTCCGTCTCCTCAAAGTACAAAGATGGAACTTTGGTGATCACAACACTTTGATCACTAAAATCCTCTCATAACAAAGATCCCTATAGGTAGATATAGCAATGAATAGATCAAGTGTTGTGTGAGAAAACTAGATTGAAAAGGTGGAGGAAAACTCAAGAAAATCACTTTGAAAACACTCTTGATAAACTCCCCTTTTAATTGGAAATATTTGGCTCAAATACAAGTGGAGAAAACCTCTTAAAAGAGTTGAAAAAACTGGAGCAAAACCACTTGAAAAATCTTGTGGAAAATAGCCCCCAAAAACCCAATTTATAGGGCTAGAAAAACTAGCCGTTGGGGGCCAGGTTGACCTATTGGTCGACCGCCCGGTTGACCGCCAACGGTCAGATTTCTGACCGTTGGGGCGTCGGTCGACCGGCCCGGTCGACCGCTGCCTGGAACAGAGAACAGAGTTCTCTGTCGGTCGACCGACCCGGTCGACCGGGGCTTTCCAGAGAGCAGAAGCTCTCTGCGGTCGACCGGGTCGGTCGACCGGCCCTCCAGCTAAAACTGGCATGCACGACTGTGCACGTCGGTCGACCGACTGGATCGACCGACTTCAAGCTCTGTCGACCGGTCCGGTCGACCGACAGAAGCCAGGTCACGTCAATTTTGGGATTGAAAAACTTGGTTTTTATTTCTTAAATAAATCCCATAAAATCTCTAAAATTCTACAAAAATAGTTTCAATATTATACTTTGATAAACAAACTTGTTTGAGTAAAATCAAGACATGTTACAAACATTTTGAACTATTTTTGTAACTTGAAAATTTTGGCTAAAAACAAAAACTGTATTTTTCCAAAATTAGTTTTTTCAAAATTTATTTTTCCAAAACTTCTCCAAATACAAAAACAAGATATTTTAAACACTTTTAAAGTATAGAGTGTATGTATATGATCCACTACACATACATGATGAAATATCTACGTTTTTGACATTAAACACTAAACATGGTTTTGATTAAAACATATATACTTTGAATTCCAAGAACCAAACCGGTATTTTTCCAAAATGAAAACTCTTTTATATTTTTCAAACTAAAAATTCTTTTATGAAAACACATATAAATCAAGAGTGTGTGTGTGTATGATAACTTGAGCAATCCACCAACTATTCTATCCTTTACATTTTAACTAAAATAAAATCTTATAAAAACAAACCTAAACACAAGACTTCTTCTTGAAGTCATCACTTGAAGTCTTCTCATCTTCTTGACTTGGTCCAAACTTAATCCATAGAGCTAGACTCCTCTTGAGTACTTGATGTCATCTCTATGCACAAGCTCTTGAATCAAACCGTGCTAGCTCCAAAACTTGACTTTAAATCCTTTGTTGAAGCTACACACCTACTAAGATCTTGATCACAAATCTGAAACTAATTAAACACAAGATCGTTGTACCATAACTACATGAGTTGATCATCATCAAAACTAGAGTGATAGGCCTTTGGGCCAACAATCTTCCCCTTTTTGATGATGACAAAACTCATGGAGTTATATATATGCATGGATTAAAGTAAAGCTTCAAAGAAGCTCCCCGTTTAACTCATGCATCACAAATAAGCTAAAAGATATGGCAATAAGGCAGATGAAACATGGATGCAAACATAAGGAGATAAACACAAAACATCAAATTCTATTTCTCCTATTTGCAAAACAAGCAAAACAAAACATATATGCATAAACATAAATTCTTCTCTCCCTTTATGTATAAAGCAAGGAAAACATGCATATATACTAAAATACTTCTCCCCCTTTTTGTCAATCATCAATAAAGGGGTTAAAGTGAACATAAAATAGTGTTCTCCCCCACAAAGAGGTGAACTCAAATCAATCAATAAAGAGATATATGCGATATACATTCATGAAGAGGAAGACGCTAAGTTAACTTCCCTACATATATGCATTACATGAAGAAAGGATGACAAGCCCTAATTCACATAACACATAATATGCAATGCATAAGAGGAGATGTGAAGCTCCCCCTACACACATGTACCGCATAAATAAGAGTTGCCAAGCTCCTCAATATAAGATACACTCAACATGAATCTACATGTAGAAGAGATGTTAAGCTCCCCTTGCATATAGGCAATATAAATCAAAAACATTTTTTAATTTTCTCAATAAAACAAATTTTGAGATATCTTAGTAAATCAAATTTTAAGATATCAAATGTAAATAAACATTACAAATTTTAAATTTTTAATTGTAATTGAAACATTTTATCAATTGAAATAACAATGAAATTTTGATACAAATTGTAATCTTGATACCAATGAAAGAAAGAATTTTATATCTTGATACCAATAGAAATTTTCAAGGATACCAATTGAAATAAATAGTTCAATAGATACCAATTGAAACATATTGTACATTTTGATATCAAAAAATACTAATTGTAAAAAAAATACCAATTGAAGATAATGCATAAGCTTATATAAAGATATCAATTGAGAAATTAATTAAAAATTAAGATTTGAAGTAAGCTTAGCATAAACATACTTCGTGCTTTAAAATATGTAAATATCTTGAAAATCAAGTATAAATATATGTATTTGATTGTGCTTGATTTTCAAAACATATATATGTATGAAAAAGACAATATCAATAGGAATTGATATTATGGAAATTATAAAACATACATATATAGAAAACAAAATATGAGTATATACAAAATGAATATCAATTGAGATACCAATTGAAAATAACAATGTAAATCAAGTATGTAACTCATAACTACCACCCTTTATATGCTCAAGATAAAACATTTTTCAATAAAGCTTACAAGGCATACTCGCCCATCCGTCCACCCATAACAGTGTTGGTAGGTGTTTTCGAAAATAATTTTGAAAATATTTTAGTATTGAAAATCACTACCAAATTGAAGAAAAATAATTAGTTAAAATAATTTTGAAAAACTAGTTAAAGATCCTTCAAAACATAAAACCAAATCATATGTCTATCATGAAACATACTAAATACATAAAGTTTGACACTCGAAATCTATAAGGCTCAAAAATAATCATGAAACAAAGTCATGAATAAACAAATAAAAGGTAAGTGCACAAGAATCATGTAATCAGCATTTTTCATGAAAATAATCAATAAAGCTCAAAACAAAAATGAATCTCATTTTATCAAACAAAAATCATGAAAATCATAAAGAAGATTTTTTTCATTAAAAAAACAAACTTCTACGCATATGTATTTTTTTTATCCAAAACTAACAATATGCATACATATCCAAAAACATAAAATGAGTCCATGATATGATTTGCATAAAGGCAAGAGACTCAAGAAACATACATGTATATTCATTAGATTTGAATAAAAATGCATATACATGAAGTAAAAACATGAAAATAGGGAAAACAAGTGTAAGTGAGAAAATCATCAAAACTAGGCTATACATGTGCATATAGTGAGTACAAATGAACGATGAAGTACAAACATATATGAATCAATTTGTTGCTCACTACTTGTACATGTATATATACAAGTTTTAATAAAATCTACATCTAAACAAGTTATATACCTCATGAAGCACAAAATAAAGCATGAACATTTTAACAAACACTAAAGCATGCTAAAGATCATTAATCATAAATGCATGTAAATAAACTTAAGAGTTTTAGAGATAGTTATCAAACAAAAGAACTATGCTCTAATTCTCCAAAACATGGTAGTTGTCCCACCAAACTTCCTTGATAGCGGTGCATCAAATGTGTCCATCAAGTCCATACATCCACTACCAAGGCACCAACTCTCTCACGTCGTGTGAGAACCCGCACCTACATCAAATACACAAGGTGGGAATTTTGATGCCCATTTTCTTTTGGGTCCATGAGGGTTAGCATTGTAAGGAACCCAAACATTTTTCTTATTAGCAAAATTTAAAGCATTTATCTTATCATAACAAAATTTTGCTAGATGACCTTTGCGGCTACACATTTGTACACTCTAGGATGCATATGAGTGTGGGTGTGGTCATGGCATGCAAAATGTGTATATGCATGATGTGGATGATGTGCATGAATATGTGGAGTTTATTTCTTTGAAAACAAAGACTCCAATCTAGAATGATTAAAATCACATTTGCTTAAAGTTGAGCTTAAACTATCAATTTTATTTTTCAAAATTTTAATTTCATTTTTATCAATAGTGGCATGTAAAGCATGGTGAGAATCATTTTTCTTATTCTTTTTAGAAACATTTTCTTTTTTTTTCAATAATTTTTCCTTTTAAAGAGTTGTTTTCTTGCAAAGCAACTTCCTTTTGTTTTTTCACCAAAATAATTTTATTTTTCAAATTAGTGTTTCCTTCATAAAGATCATTTAATTTAGACATCAAGGAAACATTTTCATTTTTCAAAACATGCAACTTTATTTTTAAAAGAATCATTTTCTTTTAACATGCAATCAAATTTCTTTTTTAAATTCTTATTATCTTTTCTAAGCATGTCATATTTTTCAAGAAGTTGTTGACAAAAAGATGTAAGCTCATCATAGGACATATCAATATCTTCATCTACCTCGGATTCGGTAGTTACCTCAAGGGGGTTATCCCCTTGGACCATGTAGCACACGTTAGAAGCGTCACTTCCAACATCCGAGTCGCTCCCCGCATAATATTGTTCATTTTCGCCAAGGAAGATGATGGTATTCCAAACTACAAAAGCCGAGTCAATGTTAGCAACCCTACATAAATAATCATTGTTTAGGGTACTCTTCAAAACATGAATGGCTTTTGAATTAGCCTCAATATACTTTCTATTATTAACATATGAATCTTTAATTGTAGTAAGATAACATGAATACCTAGGCCTTTGAGGTACAAAGACATCTTAACCTTTCAAGTTTGGACATTAAGAATGTCAAAGGTGGGAGGTGTCATGAAGTCCGTGGTGTGTGTGCAAATATTATGATTAGCTATAAATGAAGATCTTTAACTCTAGGTTGTAAGGCCCAAATCAAGAGCACTTGGCTCTGATACAAATTATAAATCACCTAGAGGGGGGTGAATAGGTGATGAGCTAATCTAATGGTCAATTAATGCGGAATTAAAAACTTCTTAAACTAAATACCACGTATAACACAAGAGTGTAGCCGAATTCCCCGTGAAGGGCTCTGGACTAACTCCTCAAGATTTCTCTAAATAAGAGTTGAGGTTCCGCGTTGGCTCTCTTGGTTGAATACAAGTGTTAGCAAACAATCCGCAAGCATTTAATAATAAGCACACAATATATCATGCATATAAAGATAAAGACAATAATAGCATGCAAGACTTAAAGATAAAAGTAAGAGATAGAGAGTGAGCAATCGCAAACACGTGAGATTTGTTTCGAGGTTCGAGCAGACTTGCTCTATGTCCTCGCCTTCAACACTTGAAGGATTTCCACTAAAAACGATCCCACCAGATCACTCGGTGCCGCAACAGCTACAAGGCGAGTTCACACTTGAACTCTTTGGACTCTCTAGTCCCGTACACACCGCAAGCCCACAAGCTCGCCGAGGCCGCACCTCAAGCAACGAGTTCACACACGAACTCGAAACACCGCGAACCCGCAAGTCCGCCTCCTCAAAGTACAAGCATGGAACTTTTGTGATCATAACACTTTGATCACCTAAAATCCTCTCACAACAAAGATCCCTATAAGTAGATATAGCAATGGATAGCTCAAGTGTTGTGTGAGAAAACTAGGATTGAAGAGGTGGAGGAAAACTCAAGAAAATCACTTTGAAAACACTCTTGATAAACTCCCCTTTTAATTGAAAATATTTAGCTCAAATACAAGTGGAGAAAACCTCTTAAAAGAGTTGGAAAAATTAGTGCAAAACCATCTTGTGGAAAACAGCCCCAAAAACCCTAATTTATAGGGCTAGAAAAACTAACCGTTGGGAGCCAGGTTGACCTGTCGGTTGACCGCCCGGTCGACCGCCAACGGTCAGATTTCTGACCGTTGGGGCGTCGGTCGACCGGCCCGGTCGACCGCTGCCTGGAACAGAGAACAGAGTTCTCTGTCGGTCGACCGGGGCTTTCCAAATAGTAGAAGCTCTCTGCGGTCGATGATTGGTAGTCAAAAGTGCATTTTTATCATCATATTTACCATCACATTTTCATATTTATTCATTTAATTCTGCACATTTATTAATAATTTGTAATTTATTGTGTGCAGGCCTCGAATTATTATTTTAACAATAAATAAAGCCTAATGAAGCCCAAAAGCCCATATTTGAAGCCCAAGAGTCAAAGTGCAAATAGCAGATTGTCAAAGTGCAATTATGAAAGGGCTAAAGTTGCAATTATTAAAGTTTAGGGAAGGATAGAATTCTACCCAACCCTAAACTCTTGCAGGATGAGCATAAAAGCCAAAGATGAGAAGGAAATTTGTGGATAAAAGATTGGGAGAATACAAAAATCTAGATAACTTGATTTCCAAGTTATATCCATATCCCAATATTTAGAGCCAGGATCGAACTTCCAGAAGCAGGCGCCCAAATGGACGGACCAGGAGAGGCCACGCGCCAAAGCGCGTGGCCAGAAGCCACTAAAGTGCCGCGGACCCGCGGCAAAAGCGCGGCATTCTGGATGAGTTAGAATCCCAGATTTCATAGGCAAGTTCATCCAGGACTCCTCGGCCTTCTGCACCTATAAATATCTCCTGCAGTGCAACGTACAGAGTCGTCCAGCATCCAGCAAAGGGCCAAAGTTAGGATTTTTAGGGTTTTTCTCTTTCTTCTAGGTTAGATTTCGTTTTCTTTTTATTTTCAAGAGAGGGAGATGGCTATGTTTAGGGTGACACTGATGTATGCTTCTCTTCTCCATTGTATCAATTAATGAAGGTAATTTTTGCTTTTATTTATTTGCTTTACTTTTCTTTTTATTTCTTTTGATCTGTGACGAGCATACAAGCGATTACCGAACCACAAGTATACCAAAGATTGGTGGTGCCAACGATATTCCATGGAGATGTTCTCCTCCTCGAGGCGTATTAACTCATACTTGCCCAAGGCTTGATGACCTAATGCGACAGCGGACTGAGATCGATCCTATGCCTTATGCGTTCATGCCTCCGAAATAAGGTAGAAAGTGTTAGGTTTTCACATATTTTCTTCTACCAAGGTTAGTTTTCTTTTCTTCTCTTTTATTTTTTTTGTAGATTAAATCATAACTCATCTCCATATTCTTTTCCGACCATTGTAAATACCGCTATCTTTCTAACTTAACTAATAAAAATAAAAACTTTAGAGAAACTTGCTTAACGCTTCCATCGCAGTCCCTCCCTGAGGATCACGACCCGCATAGCCCTGCTACCGCGGATTAGAATTGAGAACCTCGCACACCTTTAATTCTCAGATCTAATATTCAAATTTTGTGTGCAGGAAAACTCAGTCAACAAATTGGCGCCGTTGCCGGGGAGGGACGGTAAGTTATTCTCTAATAAAAAAAATATTTTTTATTAACTAATTCTTTTATTCTTTTCTGTTTGCAGGTTTGGAGAACAGGAAATAGAAACAGAGCAGCAGCAAGGACATACAGCAACCCAGTGCCTCTGCCCTCGAAGGCAGAGCACGAGGGCCTGCAACTTTGCCGCGGAAACGCGGCCAGAGCCGCGGATCCGCGGCAAGTGCAGTGAACTACTAATTCAGTTTTTTGCAGATTGCTGAAATTTGAGATTACTGCTTACTGCTCTATTCTGTTTTGTTCTGTGATTTACCTGTAAATTGCTAATAATTCAACAGTAAATCATTGGTTGTTAAAAATAAAAAGTGATTAGACGTTTGCATATTAGGCACGTGTCTTTTCAAATATTTTTTTTTACTGTTGAAGAGTGCTGGAGAAGCAAGGTACGTACGCATTGCATGTAGAATAGGATTCATCTCTTGGTTGATTTTCTGCTTTGAGTGATTCTTATCTATTTATCTTGTACACTTGCACTAATTCATCTTAAGGGCATAACCCATTAACAAGATAAGGTGGGGATTTCATCACCCTTCCTTAGCCCAAAAATCATATCCCGAGCACTCACTAACCCAAGCCTAACTTAAAAATTAGTAGACGTTGGCCCTAGGGACATCTCGGACTCAATTAGGAGATTATCCTAAGGGGGAACAGTGCTGGAAGTTGACTCTTGCCAAATCAGTATCTAGGAAGGGGATTGAGGGCCGAAAGCCCGAAGATTGGTGGTTATTTAATTAAGGAACGTCTTTGACGGAAAACCTCCCACCACTCTTGCCCTGACCTGGCTGATTAACTTGTGGTCAAAGTCTGCACCCTACCTCCCGTGGACAGTCTAATCAGTTAGGAGTCGTCTAGGTCTAGGTCTACCCTAACTTAGGTTAGAAATTTTTCTTCTTTGTTTGTTTTCTTTTTGTTTTGTTTGTGATTGTGTGATATGGCCTATAACAACAATTTTTTCAATTTTAATGAGGATCCATATTACACACCAACCTCTTATTCGGATATTACCAACCCGGCATATCATAACTTTGACCAACCTAGTGTGCCAGATTGGTCTTATCCGAATCATTACATGCCCCAGTCCCAATACTATGAACAAGATTGGAATAATCATCACTACTCTTCACAGAGTCAATGGGGATTCAATACCCCTGAGCCATATGGTCAACCACCTGTTCAACCATTATCTTCGTACACGTCTTTTCCCACATCACCAAGGTTTCAGTCCTCCATTGATCTATTTGATGGGTTAGAAGAAAAAGTGGATCGGTTGCAAGATACAATAAGTGATCAAATTTCTAGACTTTCAAACATTCTTGAGCATCTTGATAGGAACCAAGAATCATTCTGTTTAGAAGACCTTGATCATAATTCAATTTCATCACATCAATATGAACTTGCTCAATCCCAATCCTTGGACAAATTGGCTAGTTTTAATTTCAATGAGATTGAATTAGATTATGAATGTGAACCCGATCCCCAACTTTGCGATTCAGTTTCCATCTTCGAATCTATGTTGACTCCAGTATCCTTACCCAATTTGGACCAATTTTCTGAGCCAACATTTATTCCCATACCCATAGATCATGAAATTGAATCACCCATTTTTGATGATCATTTTGAACTTGACCAATTGTGCAATTTTGAAAGTCCCATGGAAAAATTGGCAAGTTCCCATTTTTATGAGATTGAAACTAATGAGATATGTGACCTAGATTCCAAAATCTATGATCAAGTTCAAATTCTCGAATCATTATTGACTTCTGTTTTGTTACCCGACTTAGGTAATATTTTAGAGTCAGTTTTGATTCCCACACCTATCATTCCTGAACTTGAATCACCAACATTGAGTCACATTCCATTGTGGGAAAATGATTGTAGACTTGAGTTTCAATTTCTTGACTTGGACCCACTTCTTGATCCTAGCCCGACTCCTGAACCTTTACTTGATTTGAGTTTCTTTCCTGAGTCGGTATTAGATCCTGAACCTATCATTCTTGAGTCCAAGTCAACCATTTTACCAAGTCACATTCTTTTGTTGGACATAGGTATAGACCATGACTCTGTGATGATTTTCCAGGACTGGTCATGTAAAGGGAGTAAGTTTCACGAGAGGATCTTCCATGATCCTATTCATTCTGGGGACTGTAAATATGTAAATAAAAAAGAGGTCAATAAAGGTAGGTCCCGTGAACTACCACGTTATCTTGTTTGGGCCGCATTTCGTGGACCAATTAGACCACCACCGGAACCACCCCCTAAGGTAATTTTCCGCCTTCCCTTGTTCTTTTTCATGCATATATGCATTCATTTCATACATTGAGGACAATGCATGAGATAAGTGTGGGGGTGGGCTTTACTAACATACTAACATAGGTAGAAACTAACAAAAAATTTGCTAAAAAAAAAAAAAAAAAAAATCTGAAAAAAAAAATTAAAAAAAAAATGTTATAAAAAGGAAATATTTTGACTTATTTTTTTGAAAGAAATTTAAGTTAGTTTTAAGGATTAGGAAAATCATGATTAGGATTTCTAAAAACTTGGTCAAAATAAATAAATTGTTTAAATTTTAGGTATAGGAGGAGAAATTGAATAAATAATTAGTCTTGATTTTTACCTTAATGAAATGTGCATACCAAATGCATATCTAGGATTCTAAGACAAAGACCTTGTGCCTCATAAAAAAAAGAAAAAAAAAAAAAAAAAAAAAAAAAATCACCAATTAAGCTGATACATGTGCCTCAAGAAGCATAAGTATTCATGCCTAAAGGTGAGTAAATAAAATAAAGTCCTTAGTTTTGGGGCCTAGTTCACTCGAAGTTGAGTCCGCGGGGTGTTTTCTCACCTGGTGCCCTAAAGCCAACCGGTTTGGGAGTCATCGACTTTAAGTTCGTTACATGGGTGGATTAGAAAGCCTAAGAAAACTAAGAAATATAATATATGTATTAACACATCTAATAATCAATTAGTTAGGTATGAGGGCCTCAAGAAGCCTTGATACTTATACGAAAGAAAATTAGATGAGTTATACATGCAAAAAAAAAAGAAAAAGAAAAAAAAAATATAACATCATCTAATTTTCTTTCGTGTAAGTATCAACACATCTAATAGTCAATTAGTTAGGTATGAGGGCCTCAAGAAGCCTTGATACTTACACGAAAGAAAATTAGATGATGTTATAAAAATAATAAAGAGGCATGAGAGTCCAAGTTAAGGAATTCCTAGATTCATAAGGGTACGTATGACTTTTTGTAACGAAAAAGACTATATTAGAAATTCAATTTTAATCCTTACCTAAAATGAATAACAATTGACTTTATAAAGACCAGGTTTGAAGAATGAATAAAAATGATAATCCTAAAACTTATAAACTACTTAGTCTCTTCAAATATAATTCAAATATTTTCCTTTTTATGAATTTTGTGGGTGTAATCCGCTGAAAACCCTCACGAGACAACACTCGTCCTTTAGGGTAACCTAGAGGTTTAACGGCTTGTTGCACGTGCTAAGTGCAATCGTGATTCCTACGAAAGTGAGTTAGGTTAGATTAACTTTTTCTTTTTCTTTGTTTTTACTCGAGGACGAGCAAAAAGATAAGTGTGGGGGTGTGATTGGTAGTCAAAAGTGCATTTTTATCATCATATTTACCATCACATTTTCATATTTATTCATTTAATTCTGCACATTTATTAATAATTTGTAATTTATTGTGTGCAGACCTCGAATTATTATTTAAACAATAAATAAAGCCTAATGAAGCCCAAAAGCCCATATTTGAAGCCCAAGAGTCAAAGTGCAAATAGCAGATTGTCAAAGTGCAATTATGAAAGGGCTAAAGTTGCAATTATTAAAGTTTAGGGAAGGATAGAATTCTACCCAACCCTAAACTCTTGCAGGATGAGCATAAAAGCCAAAGATGAGAAGGAAATTCGTGGATAAAAGATTGGGAGAATACAAAAATCTAGATAACTTGATTTCCAAGTTATATCCATATCCCAATATTTAGAGCCAGGATCGAACTTCCAGAAGCAGGCGCCCAAATGGACGGACCAGGAGAGGCCACACGCCAAAGCGCGTGGCCAGAAGCCACTAAAGTGCCGCGGACCCGCGGCAAAAGCGCGGCATTCTGGATGAGTTAGAATCCCAGATTTCGTAGGCAAGTTCATCCAGGACTCCTCGGCCTTCTGCACCTATAAATATCTCCTGCAGTGCAACGTACAGAGTCGTCTAGCATCCAGCAAAGGGCCAAAGTTAGGATTTTTAGGGTTTTTCTCTTTCTTCTAGGTTAGATTTCGTTTTCTTTTTATTTTCAAGAGAGGGAGATGGCTATGTTTAGGGTGACACTGATGTATGCTTCTCTTCTCCATTGTATCAATTAATGAAGGTAATTTTTGCTTTTATTTATTTGCTTTACTTTTCTTTTTATTTCTTTTGATCTGTGACGAGCATACAAGCGATTACCGAACCACAAGTATACCAAAGATTGGTGGTGCCAACGATATTCCATGGAGATGTTCTCCTCCTCGAGGCGTATTAACTCATACTTGCCCAAGGCTTGATGACCTAATGCGACAGCGGACTGAGATCGATCCTATGCCTTATGCGTTCATGCCTCCGAAATAAGGTAGAAAGTGTTAGGTTTTCACATATTTTCTTCTACCAAGGTTAGTTTTCTTTTCTTCTCTTTTATTTTCTTTTTGTAGATTAAATCATAACTCATCTCCATATTCTTTTTCCGACCATTGTAAATACCGCTATCTTTCTAACTTAACTAATAAAAATAAAAACTTTAGAGAAACTTGCTTAACGCTTCCATCGCAGTCCCTCCCTGAGGATCACGACCCGCATAGCCCTGCTACCGCGGATTAGAATTGAGAACCTCGCACACCTTTAATTCTCAGATCTAATATTCAAATTTTGTGTGCAGGAAAACTCAGTCAGTCGACCGGGTCGGTCGACCGGTCCTCCAGCCAAAACTGGCGTGCACGTCTGTGCACGTCGGTCGACCGACTCGGTCGACCGACTTCAAGCTCTGTCGACCGGTCCGGTCGACCGACAGAAGCCAGGTCAGGTCAATTTTGGGATTTAAAACTTGATTTTTATTTCTTAAATAAATCCCATAAAATTTCTAAAATTCTACAAAAATAGTTTCAATATTATACTTTGATAAACAAAGATGTTTGAGTAAAATAAAGACATGTTACAAACATTTTGAACTATTTTTATAACTTGAAATTTTTGGCTAAAAACAAAAACTTTATTTTTCGAAAATTGGTTTTTCCTAAACTTATTTTTCCAAAACACTCCAAATACAAAAACAAGATATTTTAAACACTTTTAAAGCAAAGTGTGTATGGATATGATTCACTGCACATACATAATGAAATATCTATGTTTTTGACATTAAGCTCTAAACATGGTTTTGGTTAAAACATATATACTTTGAATTCCAAGAACCAAACCGGTATTTTTCCAAAATGAAAACTCTTTTATATTTTTCAATGTAAAAATTCTTTTATGAAAACACATATAATTCAAGAGTGTGTGTATATATGATAACTTAAGCAATCCACCAACTATTCTATCCTTTACATTTTAACTAAAACAAAATCTTATAAAAACAAACCTAGACACAAGTCTTCTTCTTGAAGTCTTCACTTGAAGTCTTCTCATCTTCTTGACTTGGTCCAAACTTGATCCATAGAGCTAGACTCGTCTTGAGTACTTGATGTCGTCTTGATGCACAAGCTCTTGAATCAAACCGTGCTAGCTCCAAAACTTGACTTTAAATCCTTTGTTGAAGCTACACACCTACTAAGATCTTGATCACAAATCTGAAACTAATTAAACACAAGATCATTAGTACCATAACTACATGAGTTGATCATCATCAAAACTATAGTTATAGGCCTTTGGGCCAACAATCTCCCCCTTTTTTGATGATGACAAAACTCATGGAGTTATATATATGCATGGATTAAAGTAAAGCTTCAAAGAAGCTCCCCCTTAACTCATGCATCACAAATAAGAAAAAAGATATGGCAATAAGGCACATGAAACATGTATACAAACATAAGGAGATAAACACAAAACATCAAATTCTATTTCTCCTATTTGCAAAACAAGCAAAACAAAAAATATATGCAAATAAACATAAATCCTTCTCCCCCTTTATGTATAAAGCAATGAAAACATGCATATATACTAAAATACTTCTCCCCCCTTTTGTCAATCATCAACAAAGGGGTTAAAGTGAACGTAAAACAGTGTTCTCCCCCACAAAGAGGTGAACTCAAATCAATCAATAAAGAGATATATGCGATATACATTCATGAAGAGGAAGACGCTAAGTTAACTTCCCTACATATATGCATTACATGAAGAAAGGATGACAAAGCCTAATTCACATAACACATAATATGCAATGCATAAGAGGAGATGTGAAGCTCCCCCTACACACGTATACCGCATAAAGAAGAGTTGTCAAGCTCCTCAATACAAGATACACTCAACATGAATCTATATGTAGAAGAGATGTTAAGCTCCCCTTGCATATAGACAATATAAATCAAAAATATTTTTAATTTCTCAATAAAATAAATTTTGAGATATCTTAGTAAATCAAATTTTAAGATATCAAATGTAAATAAACATTACAAATTTTGAATTTTTAATTGTAATTGAAACATTTTATCAATTGAAATAACAATGAAATTTTGATACAAATTGTAATCTTGATACCAATGAAAGAAAGAATTTTATATCTTTATATCAAATATAAATTTTCAAGGATACCAATTGAAATAAATAGTTCAATAGATACCAATTGAAACATATTATACATTTTGATATCAAAAAATACTAATTGTAAAAAAAATACCAATTAAAGATAATGCATAAGCTTATATAAAGATATCAATTGAGAAATCAGTTGAAAATTAAGATTTGAAGTAAGCTTAGCATAAACATACTTTGTGCTTTAAAATATGTAAATATCTTGAAAATCAAGTATAAATATATGTATTTGATTGTGCTTGATTTCAAAACATATATATGTATGAAGAAGACAATATCAATAGGAATTTATATTATGGAAATTATGAAACATACATATATAGAAAATAAAATATGAGTATATACAAAATGAATATCAATTGAGATGCTAATTGAAAATAACAATGTAAATCAAGATATAACTCATAACTACCACCCTTTATATGCTCAAGATAAAAGATTTTTCAATAAAGCTTACAAGGCATACTCGCCCATCCGTCCACCCATAACGGTATTGGTAGGGGTTTACGAAAATAATTTTGAAAATATTTTAGTATTGAAAATCAGTACCAAATTGAAGAACAATAACTAGTTAAAATAATTTTTGAAAAACTAGTTAAAGATCCTTCGAAATATGAAACCAAATCATATATCTATCATGAAACATACTAAATACATAAAGTTTGACACTCGAAATCTATAAGGCTCAAAAATAATCATGAAACAAAGTCATGAATAAACAAATAAAAAGTGACTGCACAAGAATCATGTAATTAGCATTTTTCATGAAAATAATCAATAAAGCTCAAAACAAACATGAATCTCATTTTATCAAACAAAAATCATGAAAATCATAAAGAAGATTTTTTTTTTCATTAAAAAAAACAAACTTCTAGGCATATTTATGTTTTTATCCAAAACTAACAATATGCATACATATCCCAAAACATAAAATGAGTCCATGACATGATTTGCATAAAGGCAAGAGACTCAAGAGACATACACATATATTCATTAGATTTGAATAAAAATGCATATACATGAAGTAAAAATATGAAAATAGGTAAAACAAGTGTAAATGAGAAAATCATCAAAACTAGGCTATACATGTTCATATAGTGAGTATAAATAAACAATGAAGTGCAAACATATATGAATCAATTTCTTGCTCACTACTTGTATATGTATATACATAAGTTTTAATAAAATCTACATCTAAACGAGTTATATACCTCATGAAGCACAAAATAAAACATGAACATTTTAACAAACACTAAAACATGCTAAAGATCATCAATCATAAATGCATGTAAACAAACTTAGGAGTTTTAGAGATAGTTACCAAACAAAAGAACTATGCTCTAATTTTCCAAAACATGGTAGTTGTCCCACCAAACTTCTGAAAATCACCTTGGGGGTGAATAGGTGATAAAGCTAATCTAATGAACTTAATGCGGAATTTAAAAATTAATTGCAATTACAACAATTAATGCAACCAACAAATGATGCACACACAAGCTAGCCAAGCATATAAATATGAATGATCAGTATGAAATGATGCAAGGCACAAAGTAAAGAGAGAGAGAGTAAGAGTCAAGAGATCAAGCGCAAACAACAAGATATGTTTCGAGGTTCGAGCACCCAGCTCTACATCCCCGCCTTCTCCCAGAAGGATTTCGAATCCACTAGCTTGTCCACAAAGGACTCCCATACAGGGAACCTCCACCGAGGATTTGGGGCAATACAATCACAAGGAGTACCCAACTCCTCTCCTTACAAACACTACCTCCTCCTTGAGGCACAACACCAAGCCAACAAACAATTACCTCACAACTTGAGGGATTAGCACAAAGCTTACACAAGTATCACCTCACACCTTGAGGGATACAACCCAATAGCACAACCTCCTCAACACAATGAGGGAAAGGCACAATGCCAAGCTAAGATAGGGTTTACAACTTGGTGATCAAAAGACCACAAACAATCTCTTTTCCCACACAAAGATCCTATAGAATAAGATAGTAGATGCAGCTCAAGTGTGGAGAAAACCAAAGGAATGGAAATCAAAAACTCAAAGAAAATCTTTGGGAAAAACTAGAAACCAAGATAAAGAAGTTGAATCAAACACTTTTCCCAAAAACCCTTTTCTTTAATTTTCCAAACCCTAGCAAAAACACCAAATAGAATGTTCAATTTAAAGCCCAAAAATTTCTTTTGATTGCTGTGAAAACACTGGAGAGTCAGGAAAAATTAGCACCAAAAATCTTTTTGAAAACCTCTTTCCAATGGGGTATTTATAGCCCCCAGAAAATTATAGCCGTTGGCAGCAGAAACTGCCAAAAATGAACTACCAGTCGACCGGTCGGTCGACCGGCCAACGGTCACTTTTTGACCGCTGGCAGCTACCGGTCGACCGGGCAGTCGACCGTTCCCAGAACCAGAGAGCAACGGCTCTCTGTCCGGTCGACCGCTCGGTCGACCGTGCGCAGCCCGAGAGCAACCTGCTCTCAGTCGGTCGACCGTGCAGTCGACCTGCTTATGGGCAGCCAGCGTGCACGTATCCGTGCACGTCGGTCAACCGCTACGGGCAACCGGCTACTTGGTACGGTCGACCGTCTGGTCGACCGACCTAGCCTGACAGAGGCAGTTCTGGTCAGAAAAACATGTTATTTTTAATTCTAAAAATTCTCATAAATCTTCTAAAAATACACAAAAATAGTTTTATCATTTTACATTGAAATACAAACTTGTGTTAAAAATTTCAACACAAATTTCAAACATTTTGAACCATTTTTGTGTTATAGAAATTTTGCCAAAAACCAAAAACCGTATTTTCTAAAACTTGAATTTTTGAATTAAAAATACGTTTTGTCCAAAACTCATCTAAATACAAAAACATGATATTTAAACACTTTGAAGCAAGTTGCATATGGACATAAGTGAAAATCACCTAGAGGGGGGGGGGGTGAATAGGTGATGATGCTAATCAAAGAGCAATTTAAAAAATTGTGATGCAAATGTAATGCAACAATCTCCCAAAACAAGACTAAGAGCCGAATTCCCTATTAAGGGCTCTGAACTCCTTCCTCCGGCTTCCTCGTGAAATGAGTTAGAGGTGCGCAATGCAACCTTGTTGTATGGGATAATGATTGACAATATGAATGAAAATGAATATGGCAATGACAATCTCAAGCAATAAGTAATGACAAGGAAAAGTAAACCAATCGCAAACACAAAGATATGTTATCGAGGTTCGAGCACCCAGCTCTACTCCCCGCCTTCCCCAGAAGGATTCTAGCTACTTCCACTATCACAAAGATCACAAATACAATGGAGTACCCAACTCCACAATCTCAAGTACAAGGAATTTCTGAGTAGTCAAAAGACCACAAACTCTCTCTTTCAATTGTCTCTTCCCTTACAAAAGGTCCTTAGAGAACAATGAGTAGGAATGAAGCTCTTGTGTGTAAAGAGAAAAGAAAATGAAATCAGAGAATTCTTGAAAACACTTCAGAAAATGAGAAAGAATTTCAGCACAAAAACCAAGAAACCAAGCTCTTTTGAATGCCTTAAACTTTTGAATTTTTCTTGTAATGATTAGGTGAACCAATCTCTCCCCAAACACCCCTATTTATAGGAGAGGGCTAGGGTTAGAAGATAAAACATTTTTAAGGCTAATCAGAATGTATTAAACCCAAAACAAGTCATTTAAACTCACTTAAGTGAGAAAAAGACAAAAATAAACAGCTCAGAAAAAAATGCCCGTTACTGTTCAAACGGCTCTGTCGGTCGATCGGTCGGTCGACCGCAAGTTCAAAAAAGTTACCGTTGCAGGCCAGCGGTCGACCGCCCGGTCGACCCAATCTAACCGAGAGCAAAGATGCTTACAGTCGGTCGACCGGTCGGTCGACCGATACAACGTGTACACAGATATGTGCACAGCCAGAGCCACGGTCGACTGGGACGGTCAACCGGCCAACCTGTCATAGGTCCGGTCGACCGTTCGGTCGACTGGCTCAGGTCAAAAATTAGGATTTTGAAGAGAAAATAAAAGGGGATTTTGATTTTGATAAAAATAGTTTTGAACATAGATTTGTATAAAACACAAATATATATCTGTAGGCCAAATCTTGTAAACAAAATGTTTTTGTATAAATTATAAGAAAACATTTTGGAATAAACATGTGCGCAAAAACGTGTGTGATAGAGCTTCAAACCTATCCACTATTCTTTAACAAACTATTAAACTAAAAATACAATGATTAAATACTCTTTGAGCAATCTTCAAGTCTTTGAGCCATCCAATACTTTGCTTGTGCCTTCTCTTCTATGATCCTTCCTTGATTGTGCAATTTGCCTTCCTTGCTATGTGAAACTTAGAAGTTCTTGCAAAAGCTAAGCCAATGGTCTCCAAACATGGTACAAAACCTGAAATTTATCTTGAACAAATTCATTAGTCCCAAATAGCTCTTATTTGGTTTGTCATCATCAAAACACAAAACAAGAGAGTGTAACCTCTTGGGCCAACAATCTCCCCCTTTTTGATGATGACAAAACAAATAGGCTATAGACAAAAATATGGGGGAGGAGAAGACTCCCCCTCAAATTATGCTATATTTATGCTATATAAAAAAAAACACAAGAATTTATTAAAACACAAAAACATACTCTTGATGCCAATTGAAACCAAATTGAAACAATACCAATAAAACACAAAATACAAGAGTTCTCAAATTCATAAAAACATAAGACTCATAACAAAAACTCATAAAACCAAAAACATATAAATTCATATGGAACCAAGACCAAATGAACTTATTTTTGTCCCATGTAAACTTATTCTCCCCCTTTTTGTCATACATCAAAAAGGGTTATGAAAAACATGTTTAATCAATAACACAAACATTAAGTTCTCCACAAATAAACGAAAATCTAGCAAAATCAAGTGGTTTAGTGAAAATATCGGCTAGTTGTAAATCCGTGGAAACATAATCAATATCTATATCTCCTTTCTCAAAATGATCTCTAAGAAAGTGATATCTAATCTCAATGTGCTTGGTCTTACTATGTTGATTTGCATTCTTAGTCATGTGTATAGTACTTGTATTATCACAAAATATTTTTATATGCTAAAAATGCAAATCAAAATCAAGGAGAGTATGTTTCATCCAAAGGACTTGTGCACAACAAGCCCCTGCGGCAACATACTCCGCCTCGGCGGTTGAGAGTGCTACGGAATTTTGTTTCCTAGAGGACCATGAAACAAGACAATTACTAAGAAATTGACATGTCCCACTAGTACTCTTTCTATCTACTCTACAACCCGCAAAGTCGGCATCCGAATAACTCGTCATTGAGAAATCTCCGGTTTTCAGATACCATAGACCCATCCCAATAGTGCCCTTAATATAACGAATAATGCGTTTTACCGCAATAAGATGGGACTCTTTAGGACACGATTGAAATCTAGCACAAAGACACACACTAAACATGATATCCGGCCTACTTGCCGTTAAATATAAAAGACTTCCTATCATGCTTCTATATAATTTAATATCAACATTTTTACCTTGGTCATCTTTATCAAGCTTGGTTGTAGTTGCCATGGGAGTGTTGCAAGTCTTTGAGCCTTCAAGTCCAAACTTCTTTACAAGTTCCTTTGCGTACTTGGCTTGACTTATAAACGTCCCGTTTTGCAATTGCTTGATTTGGAGTCCGAGGAAGAAATTGAGCTCACCCATTGAAGACATTTCAAACTCAAGTTGCATTACCTTTTCAAAATCCTTGCACAAAAGCTCATTAGTAGAACCAAAAATTATATCATCAACATAAATTTGCACAATTAATATATCATTATCAACATGCTTAGTGAATAGAGTGGTGTCTACTTTGCCTTTAATAAAATCATTTGAAATGAGAAAACTAGAAAGCCTTTCATACCAAGCTCTTGGAGCTTGTTTCAATCCATACAAAGCTTTATCAAGTTTAAAAACAAAATTGGGATGAAGATGATCAATAAAACCGGGAGGTTGAGAAACATAAACTTCTTCATTTATAAAACCATTCAAAAATGCACTTTTCACATCCATTTGAAAAAGTTTAAAATTTTTGAAAGATGCAAAAGGTAGTGTCATCCGTATGGCTTCAAGCCGTGCTACGGGTGCAAAGGTCTCCTCAAAGTCAATTCCTTCAACTTGAGTGTAACCTTGGGCCACTAACCTAGCTTTATTCCTAATGACATTTCCGGACTCATCCATCTTGTTTCTAAAGATCCACTTAGTACCAATTATTGGTCTATCGTGGGGTTTAGGAACAAGGTGCCAAACTTGGTTGCGCTCAAATTGATTGAGTTCCTCTTGCATGGCAAGCAACCAATATGGGTCCGTCTCGGCTTCGAGAATGCCTTTGGGTTCAAAATGAGAAATGAAAGCAAAGTTACCACATAGGTCATGGAGTTTGGAGCGCGTTGTGACTCCTTTAGATGCATCACCCAAGATGAGCTCCTTAGGATGATTTGTAGCGTATCTCCAAGCCTTAGGAAGCGGTTGAGAGCTTTCCTCTTTATCCTCTTGAACATCACCAATAGATTCTTACTTTTCTTCTTGAGCGGGTGAGTCCTTCAAGGATAGTCTCTCCATGTCTTCACCTAATGGTTCAATTTCTAAAACATTCTCAACAACCACATTAGATTCTTCAAATTTAACATGCATGGATTCTTCAATGGTACGAGAAGATCTAATGAATACTCTATAAGCTTTACTTGTTGTAGAATATCCAACAAAAATTGCTTCATAAGCCTTAGCATCAAATTTACCCAAATTCTCTTTAGTATTTAAAACAAAACACTCGCATCCAAAAACTTTGAAATAAGCAACATTAGGTTTTCTAGAGTGATACATTTCAAAAGATGTTTTGGAAGAATTTTTACACAAATAAATACGGTTAGATATATAGCATGCGGTGTTTACGGCCTCGGCCCATAAATATTGAGGGAGGTCGTATTCACTTATCATTGTCCTAGCCATCTCTTGAAGTGTTCTATTTTTCCTTTCTACAACTCCATTTTGTTGTGGAGTCCTAGGACAAGACATTTCATGCTTAATTCCCTTTTCATCACAATAAGTCATGAAGAGTTGGTTCACAAATTCACCACCTCATCACTCCTTATTTTCAAAATCGGAAAACCTTTTTCTTTTTCAACCCTTTTTCGAAAAATCTTAAAATGAGAAAAGGTTTGATCTTTGTGTTCCAAAAAGCAAACCCATGTGAAACGGGAAAAATCATCAACCAAAACATATGCATATCTACTACCATTTAAACTCTTAGTTTTAGTAGGTCCAAAAAGATCCATATGAATTAATTCTAAAGGCCTAGTTGACATGATATCCGTGATTGGTTTGAAGGAAGACTTGATTTGTTTCCCAAGTTGGCACGCACCACAAATGCGGTCTTTCTCAAACTTCAAGCAAGGAATACCTAATTGAGATTTTTAAAGAATAAAAAGAAGTTCAGATTTCTTAGTCTCAATGCGAATCCGCTGTAGTAAGGGCTCAAGCGGGTCGTGATCCTCAGGGAAGGATGCGATGCAAGCTTTTCAGCCGATTCCCCTGTATGCTTTAAGTAAGAAAAGAGAGATTAGATTTGAGAGATATATATGATATAAAAGATGTGGTTTTTACTGATTTTCTACCACAACCCTATTGCAAGTTAAGGAGATTGAACATCATCTTAATATATGTGAAATTAATCCTAGGTTTATTAGCGAAGATGCAAGCAAGAATAAAAGAGTTTAGAATCTTACTAGTTCGCACCTTTGAACATTCAACACGATTTCATCTTAACATCTAAGTACAGCGGAAGAAAAGCATTACCTTGAAGTTACGCTGTCAAAGTTCTTAAATATGAAGGGTGAGGAATTATTTAAAAGTGTAACCTAGATTAGAAAGCTGATTATCCATTTAGTCCTCAAGCAATCTACTTTAAACCTAGGGTTTCTAAAAAGTATCATTAATCTGTTCAACTCCAAACATGCTTAGGGTTGCTTAAGAATTCAGCAAACCACAAAGGAAGATTAGTTCATCATCTTTTTATTATTTTTCTTTTCTTTTTTTTTATATGAGAAGAATAAAGAAAGAGAGAAAATAAAGAGAATCGAGAGATCACAGATCAAACCAAACTCAAGAAATCACAAAGTAAATGCAAAATTAAATGACAGAAATTAAGTGGCAAAAAGGTAACCTTTATTCGAGAGTAAACTCCAATTACAAAGCTCCTTCTTCTCCACACCGTGCTTGAAACAAAGATTACAACTTGCTGAAATTTAAAGAAAAATGGCTAAAGAAACCCTAATACGTCTCTGGATGCCCTTTCTGCTGCGCCTGCAGGGATATTTATAGTGCAGAAGAAGATAGAGTCCCGGATGAAGTTGTAGACGAAATCTGGTAGTCAGAGTCATCCATACTGCCGCAGAATTGCGGCTTTTGCCGCGTTTCTGCGGCAGTTCAGTGGAGTCAGGCCACGCGCTTTGGCGCGTGGCTTCTCCTGGTCCGTCCGTCTGGGCGCATGCTTCTGGAATATGCATCCTGGCCTTTTAATCTGGATTTTCAAGATAACTTAGTAATCAAGTTACCCTTAATCCAGATTTCTTCAAATCTTCTTTCCACGAATTTCCTTCTTATCTTGGGCTTTTATCCTCATCCTGCAAGTGTTTAGGGTTGGATAGAAGTCTATCCTTCCCTTTTCTCTGATATTTGCAACTTTTAGCCCTTGTATTTGCATTTTGACTTCTTGTAATTGCGCTTTTTCACCTAGGCTTCAAACATGGGCTTGGATCTGGGCTTTTGGGCTCTTTAAGCTTTATTTCTTATTAAAATAATAATTCGAGGCCTGCACACATTAAATAACGAAATATTAATAAATGTGCATTATAATATGAATAAATGTGCAAATGTGATGGTATATATGATGACAATTATGCATTTTTCACTACCTATCACACCCCCACACTTATCTTTTTGCTCGTCCTCGAGTAAAAATCAAAAAGAAAGAGAAAAATCTAACCTAGCTAACTCACTTTCGTAGGAATCACGGTTGCACTTAGCATGTGCAACAAGCCGTTAAACCCCTAGGTTACCCTGGAGGACGAGTGTTGTCTCGTGAGGGTTTTCAGCGGATTACACCCACAAAATCCATAAAAAAGAAAATATTTGACTTATATTGGAAGAGACTAAGTAGTCTATAAGTTTTAGGATCCTCAATTTTATTCATTCTTCAAACCTAGTCTTTATAAAGTCAATTGTTATTCATTTTAGGTAAGAATTAAAATTGAATTTCTAATATAGTCTTTTTCGTTACCAAAAGTCATACGCACCCTTGTGAATCTAGGAATTCCTTAACTTGGACTCTCATGCCTCTTTAGTATTTTTATAACATCATCTAATTTTTTCTTTCGTATAAGTATCAAGGCTTCTTGAGGCCCTCATACCTAACTAATTGACTATTATATGTGTTAATATAATTTTTTTTTTGGCATGTATAACTCATCTAATTTTCTTTCGTATAAGTATCAAGGCTTCTTGAGGCCCTCATACCTAACTAATTGACTAATAGATGTGTTAATACATGTATAATATTTCTCAGTTTTCTTAGGCTTTCTAATCCACCCATGTAGCGAACTTAAAGTCGGTGGCTCCCAAACCGATCGGCTTTAGGGCACCAGGTGAGAAAACACCCCGCGGACTCAAATTCGAATGAACTAGGCCACAAAACTAAGGACTTTATTTTTATTTAGAACTCACCTTTAGGCGTGAATACTTATGCTTCTTGAGGCACATGTATCCAGCTTAATTGGTGATATTTTTTTTTTTATGAGGCACAAGGTCTTTGTCTTAGAATCCTAGATATGTACTAGGAATGCACATTTCATTAAGGTAAAAATTAAGACTAACTAATTATTCAATTTCTCCTCCTATACCTAAAATTTAAACAATTTATTTATTTTGACCAAGTTTTTAGAAATCCTAATCATGATTTTCCTAATCCTTAAAACTAACTTAGATTTCTTTCAAAAAATAAGTCAAAGTATTATCCTTTTTATAAGTTTTTTTTTTAAATTTTTTTATATTTTTTTTGAAATGTTAGAACAAATAAAGAGAAAAATATTTTTTTTTAATTTTATTAATTAATCTTTTCTATGTTAGTAAACCCTCCCCCACACTTATCTCATGCATTGTCCTCAATGTATGAAATGCATGAATGCATTAAGAAAAATGTAGAGAGAGGTAAAAAATAATAGTATACCATAATATGTACAACACATGTATCACTCTCACCTAGAGCTGCTTAGGATTCATCCCTCTAGCTCGTTTCCCATCATTCCAATGGGTTCTCTTTATAAGGCACAATGGGGAGACCAACATTTTTGTTTTAACTTTCTCTCCCCCCAGTTTCATCTTCTTTAGGCTCTTCCTCATCATATGTCCACCTCCATTATTTAAAAATTCATCACACCTTTCAGTTGGAACTTCCTTGCCGAGAAATTCTAGCTCAGTTCCGTACATCTCCTCAAAACTTAAATCAACACTTTTTCCTGGAAGTGAATAATTAACCAACATCTCCTTAATCAGTGTATCTAAACACAGGAGTTCTTCTTCAAAGAGACTTTCGAAAGTTAAGTCAATCGGAGTTTCTTGAACTATATTCTCATGCGATATTTCAGTGCTTGGCTCTTTGAAGATACTTAGATCAAATCTTCGTTTTTTAAAGGGAACTTTAAAATTATAATCCTCAACATGTGTCATCTTATCACTAAAATCACACTTATCCTCAAATAACTTGTCAAGAAATAGAGACTCATTTTCACTTTCTTTTTCACAAATGTTCTCGATGAAGTTCACCTCAAATGTTTGGTCTTTTATCTTACGAGATTGGTTTTCCAGGTTGAAGACATTGACCTCTTTAGTCATGTTTCCAAAGGTCAACCTCATGGATCCATTCCTACAATTTATGATCGCATTTGCAGTTGCAAGGAACGGACGCCCTAGGATAACGGGAGTTTGAGACCGAAGAGTGGATACAGGTTCGGTCTCCAGAACAACAAAATCTACTGGGTAGATAAACTCCCCAACTTGGATGAGCACATCGGTAATTTCTCCTTTGGGAATTTTTATGGACCAGTCAGCTAATTGGATTGTAACCTTAGTCGGACTAAGTTCGCCCAACCCAAGTTGTTGGTAGACTGAGAAAAGGAGTAAGTTGATACTTGCTCCCAAATCAAGAAGTGCATGCTTAATTGCAGTTTGACCTATTGTGCAAGAGATGGTGGGGCAACCAGGGTCCTTATACTTGACAGGGATCTGGTTGGACAATAGCTCACTAATGTTAGTGGCTAGAAAAACCTTCTTGGGCACATTAGTCTTTCTCTTCTTTGTGCACATGTCCTTAATAAACTTGGCATACTTAGGGACTTGTTGAATTGCATCAAGAAGAGGTATATTGATCTTGACTTGATTAAAAATCTCGCGTACCTTATCCATTTGTGCACATTGCTTATCTTTAAGCCTATTTGGGTAGGGTGCGATGGGCTTGTGCATATCTTCGGCTGACTTGTCTTTTTTCGTGTTGTTGGCATCAAGTTGAGATGGAGTGGGATCAGGCAAGCTGAATGCTTGTTTAGAACTTGATGGTGTTGATACTTGGTTATCAACTTGTTTTCCCGACCGCAATGTATGAATCGCATTGCACTGACTCATATGATTCTCTTCAGCCAAGTGAGCTTGACTAGAGTTCCTAGGGTTTGGGAATGGTTGACTAGGTAGAGTACCCTTTTGCCTTTCTTGCTGATTCATTTGCATCTCTATCCTAGTCAAGACTTGAGCCAGTGTGTCATTGCTTTTAACGAGAGTGTCCACCTTTCTTTCCATATTGGAGAGCCTTGTTTCCATTTGTGAATATTGGAAAGAGGGTGGAGGATTTTGATAGGGCGAATTTTGGAAATTGTTGGAGAATTTGGGCCTAGTTTGATCATTGTTACTTTGGCCCCATGACAAATTGGGATGGTTTCTCCAACCGGGATTGTAGGTGGGCGAATATGGATTGTTGGCGGGCGGATTGTTGGTGGGCCTTGTGAAGGCCGCACTCATATGTTCGGGCAAGCTTTGATGCGCGATAAAGACGGGACATTCCTCGAACACATGGTTCATATCTTGACAATAGGTACAGCCCACCGAAGATGTTGGGCTGACTTGGTTCACAGAGACTGGTTCTTTAGTTTCAAGAGCCTCTAGTCTTCCCATAACAGCAGCTAACTTAGCATCGGTTGCTATGTTGGCCTCAATGGAATGGATACCTCCTTTAGAAGAAGTAGGGTCATTAGTCCTAAGTTTTTCCGGAGTAGGTTCCTATTGGATGGTATTTTCAGCTAATTGCTCATACAATAACCATCCATCAGTTTCGTCCTTTTTCAGAAATCCTCCTTGGCACATGGATTCTAACAATGTCTTAGTTTGATATTCTAATCCATCATATAGAACTTGGCAAAGTCGCCATTTCTCTATCCCATGGTGAGGGCATTGGGCAAGGAGGTCCTTGAAACGTTCGAAATATTTCCAAAAAGGTTCATTGGCTGTTTGCTTAAACTGTAAGATGTTCTTCCTAATCAGTGCAGTCTTGTGGACGGGATAAAATTTTTTTAAGAATGCCTTAACAAAATTATCCCACGAAGATATTGAACCGGCCTCTAGACTGTAGAGCCATTTCTTTGCTAAATCCTTCAAAGCAAAGGGGACAAACCTAAGTTTGATGTCATCTTTTCCTAACTTAGGAATATTCATCATGAGACATACTTCCTCAAATTCCCTTATGAAGAAGTATGCATCCTCGGAGTCAAGTCCATGAAATTTCGGAAGGGTGTTGATGTATTGTGGCTTAAGCTCAAATGGGTCAACACCTTCATCGTTAAGCTTGATGCAAGAAGGAAGAGAGGTCCTAATAGGATAGAACCTATCTTGGAGTGATATTGGTTGTGCCATGTGTGGGTCGGGCTTTTGCTCGGGTGGTGAACTAGTTCTAGTTAGCCTGGATGTAAGTGGGTCTCTCGACCAAGCGGACATGCACAATCAGCAAACAAGTTCACCCAATCAATCAATAAAAAAGAAAAACAATCAAAAATCCTAATCTAGGGTTATCCTTGACCTAGACGACTCCTAACTTTAGACTGTCCTTAGGAGGTCTATTGTCGACGTTAACCACAAGCTAATCGGCCAGGTAGGTGGCAAGACCGGTGGGAGGTTTTCTGTCAGAGACGTTCCTTAATTAAATAACCACCGTTCTTCGGGCTTTCGGCCCTCAATCTCCTGCCTAGACACCGATTTGACAAGGGTTAATTTCGAACAATTTTCCTTCTTCGGTCAATCTCCTATTGAGTCCGAGTTAACCTAGGGCCAACGTCTAGTCAAATTTTACTTAAGGTTAGGGTTGTGAGTGTGACGGATATGATTTGTGGGCCAAGGAAGGGTGATGAAATCCCCACCTTATCTTGCTTATGGGTTATGCCCTTAAGATGAATTAGTGTACGTGTAAAGCTGTAGAAAAGTAATCACTCAAGAAAGCAGTAAACAACCAAGAGTGTTTCCTAATCTATATGCTATGCAAACGTACCTTGTCGCCAGCACTCTTCAACAGAATTAAAAAGAATTAAAATAGACACGTGCCCTAAATGCAAGAGTCTAAAAATATATTATTTCTTTTTTTTTCAACAAATAGGTTAATGTTTTTTTATTAGCAGTTGCAGAGTGATCACAGAGAAATAATATCACAGTAGAAATTAGAATTTTGCAATGCAGAGCAACCTGCAGAAAAGCAGGTTAGTAGTTCACTACTACTGCCGCAGATCTGCGGCTTTTGCCGCGTTTCTGCGGCAAATTAGTAGGTCCAGGTGCTCTGCCTTCGAGGGCAGAGGCACTGGATTGCTGTATGTCCTTGCTGCTGCTCTGTTTTTGTTTCCTGTTCTCTGTACCTGCAACAGAAAGAATAAAGAATGATTAGAACGAGGAAATCGTGCCGTTCCTTCCCCGGCAACGGCGCCAAAATTTGATTGAGATTTTTAAAGAATAAAAAGAAGTTCAGATTTCTTAGTCTCAATGCGAATCCGCTGTAGCAAGGGCTCAAGCGGGTCGTGATCCTCAGGGAAGGATGCGATGCAAGCTTTTCGGCCGATTCCCCTGTATGCTTTAAGTAAGAAAAGAGAGATTAGATTTGAGAGATATATATGATATAAAAGATGTGATTTTTACTGATTTTCTACCACAACCCTATTGCAAGTTAAGGAGATTGAATATCATCTTAATATATGTAAAATTAATCCTAGGTTTATTAGCGAAGATGCAAGCAAGAATAAAAGAGTTTAGAATCTTACTAGTTCGCACCTTTGAACATTCAACACGATTTCATCTTAACATCTAAGTACAGCGGAAGAAAAGCATTACCTTGAAGTTACGCTGTCAAAGTTCTTAAATATGAAGGGTGAGGAATTATTTAAAAGTGTAACCTAGATTAGAAAGCTGATTATCCATTTAGTCCTCAAGCAATCTACTTTAAACCTAGGGTTTCTAAAAAGTATCATTAATCTGTTCAACTCCAAACATGCTTAGGGTTGCTTAAGAATTCAGCAAACCACAAAGGAAGATTAGTTCATCATCTTTTTATTATTTTTCTTTTCTTTTTTTTTATATGAGAAGAATAAAGAAAGAGAGAAAATAAAGAGAATCGAGAGATCACAGATCAAACCAAACTCAAGAAATCACAAAGTAAATGCAAAATTAAATGACAGAAATTAAGTGGCAAAAAGGTAACCTTTAGTCGAGAGTAAACTCCAATTACAAAGCTCCTTCTTCTCCACACCGTGCTTGAAACAAAGATTACAACTTGCTGAAATTTAAAGAAAAATGGCTAAAGAAACCCTAATACGTCTCTGGATGCCCTTTCTGCTGCGCCTGCAGGGATATTTATAGTGCAGAAGAAGATAGAGTCCCGGATGAAGTTGTAGACGAAATCTGGTAGTCAGAGTCATCCATACTGCAGCAGAATTGCGGCTTTTGCCGCGTTTCTGCGGCAGTTCAGTGGAGTCAGGCCACGCGCTTTGGCGCGTGGCTTCTCCTGGTCCGTCCGTCTGGGCGCATGCTTCTGGAATATGCATCCTTGCCTTTTAATCTGGATTTTCGAGATAACTTAGTAATCAAGTTACCCTTAATCCAGATTTCTTCAAATCTTCTTTCCACGAATTTCCTTCTTATCTTAGGCTTTTATCCTCATCCTGCAAGTGTTTAGGGTTGGATAGAAGTCTATCCTTCCCTTTTCTCTGATATTTGCAACTTTTAGCCCTTGTATTTGCATTTTAACTTCTTGTAATTGCGCTTTTTCACCTGGGCTTCAAACATGGGCTTGGATCTGGGCTTTTGGGCTCTTTAAGCTTTATTTCTTATTAAAATAATAATTCAAGGCCTGCACACATTAAATAACGAAATATTAATAAATGTGCATTATAATATGAATAAATGTGCAAATGTGATGGTATATATGATGACAATTATGCATTTTTCACTACCTATCAATACCTTCACCAATTCCTTTGAATTAATCCTAGAAAGATGTTCAAAAGAAGCATGTCCTAATCTTCTATGCCAAAGCCAAGAGTTTTCATCAAAAGCATTCAAGCATTTAGTAGAACACTCAATATTAAGCATGTCAATGATATAAACATTATCATCACGAAAACCGGTGAGAATACAATCATTTGTTTTAATATCAAAAATCTTGCAAGAACAATCATCAAAAACAACTTTAAGTCCACGATCACAAAATTGACTAATGCTAAGCAAATTATGTTTCAAACCTTCAACTAAAACAACATTCTCAATAATAGGAGATGCACCAATTTGAATGTTACCTATACCGATGATAGTTCCTTTGGAGTCATCCCCGAAGGTGACGGAGCCACCTTCCATGTACCTTGATAGGGTTGTAAAGTTGTTGATATCCCACGTCATGTGTCTTGAACAACCACTATCAAGGTACCACCGCTCCCTACGTCTTGGAGCCTTGGTGTGTACCTACATCAAACAATTTAGGACTTGATTTTGGTACTCACATTTTCTTGGGTCCTTGAGGGTTAGAGCCATGAACCCAAACAAGATTATTGGATCTATTTAATTGATCATAACAAAACTTAGCTAAATGTCCATTTTTACCACAATATGTGCATCTATATATTCTACCATATTTAAAAGCATAATGGGTGTGTGATTTGTGAGCATGAGCTTTGTGAGCATGAACATGAGAAGTGTTAGGTGTAGTGTGAGCATGAGAAATCTTAGCATGTGATGTGTGCTTTTTAGAAAATTTTTCTTCAAGTATCTTAGTGTTAAAAGCACAATCTTTCAAAACCTTTTCAAAATCAACCATTTTAGTTTTTAAAGAGGAAATTTCTTTTTCATCAACAATAGGAAATTTAGCCTTACAAGAAACCTTGTAGGCATTAAACTCATTTTGAATAGAAGTGAGATTAGAAGAAATGTCATCCTTTTCTTTAGAAATCATAGCAAGTTGATTTTTGAGAAAAGCAACTTCTTTTTGCAATTTAAAGCATTCAATTTTCTTGTTATCATAAGTTTCAGAAAGTTCAACAAAAGCATGTACAAGAACTTCCTTACTTAACTCATCATCTTCATCATCAAGGGGCTGAGGGGTTACCTTAGGTGTGTTTGCCATGAAACACATATTTGCTACATCCGCCTATTCCTCGGACTCGCTTTCCGAATCCCAAGTTGCCTTGTACGCTTTCTTTTCTTCTGATTTCTTTGGCTTGAAGGAGGAGGTCATCTTCTTCTTGAATTCCGGGCAATCCGCCATGATGTGTCCGGGCTTTCGGCAATTGTAGCATATAATTTTCCTCTCCTCTTTGCCTTCAAATTTTCTCCGGAAGTTGAGCTTGTTCCTCCGGTACATCCTTTTGACATTTCGCACAAGGAGGGAGAGCTCCTCATCTTCTTCTTCATCTTCTACATCGTCTTCAAGAGTGGATGAAGACTTGAAAGCTATGGACTTCTTCTTTGTTGGAGCGGCCTCTTCTCTTGCTTTCTTCTCCATCTCATGGGTCTTTAGGTTCCCAATGAGACTAATGATGTCCATCTCATCTTTGTCGTTCAATTCCTTCAAGGTGGTGGCCTTTATCTCCCAAGATGGAGGAAGAGCCCGAATCACTTTGCGCACCTTTTGATCGTTGGAGATGATGTCACCTAAGGAAGAAAGACCATTGGTGATTTTAGTAAATCTAGTAATCATACTGTTGGCCCAATGGCCTTCCACTCTAGTTTTGATGATGATCAACACTCATGTAGTTATGTTTACTAATATTCTTGTATTTCTAAGTTTCAGATCATTAACAGGATATTAGTTGGTGATTAGCTTCAACAAGAGGTGTTTGGAAGCTATTCATGATGATTCCGGTGCCAAAGCTTAAAGATCATACCTTTGCACTTGGAGAATCACGGAGTTTGGACCGAGTCTACTTGAAGATGAAGATCGTCAAGAAGACTTAGGTATCTAGTTTAGAGTTTGTGTTTTAGATCCATTTTTGTAAAGCTTAGTTTAGTTGATATGCTCAAGTGCACAAAACACACACGTTTCATGATTTGGTTTTTGGTTTTCATGAATAATAGATCAAAACAAGTTTACCTTATACCTATGTATATTAGATATGTTCTAGATATACATACATGCTTTAAACTTGCTAAACAAACTTATTTTGACTATCCTATTCATGTTTTGGAAAATTCTAGTTTGATAAAATACAAGTTTTGTTTTTGATAAAATTGGCAAGACACAAAAATGAATTGATATGATTGATATATGTCTTGAAATTTTTATCACAAGTTTGGTTATCAAAGTAAAATGATAAAATAAGTTTTAGAAAAACATATTTTTAGAAAAACAGTTTTTATTGTGATTAAAACTATTTTTTAGATTTACTGTGAATTTATGGGATTTTTATTGAGTGAAGAGACCTATTTTCAAATCCCGTATCTGTGCAGAACTGAGGACTGGCTGACAGGCCAAGTCGGTCGACCGGACCGGTCGACCGCACCATAGGCCGGTCGACCGGAACGGTCGACCGATGTGCACAGACGTGCACGTCTGTTAGGCACAGACACGGTCGACCGGGACGGTCGACCGAGTTGAGAGCTCTGCTCTCGGGTTTTATCGGTCGACCGGGCCGGTCGACCGCAGTTGCCCAACGGTCACATTTCTGACCGTTGGCGGTCGACCGGACCGGTCGACCGGCAGTCTGTCAGACTGCCAACTCTGCCTAACGGCTAGTTTTTCCTAGGGGATATATATACCCCATTTCTCCATTGTTTTGAAAAAGATTTTTAGAGCTAAAAATTTCAGACTTTCTCTAGTGTTTAAAAGAGTTTTTAAAAGAGTTTTTAAGCCAAAAAGATTTCATCTTATTTGTTTTTGGGTTTTTGGAAAATCAAAGAAAGCTAGGGTTTTGGGAGATTGTTTTGTTTTTCATTTTCTATCATTTACAAGTAATTTCCCAAGTAGTTTTTCTTTGTTGCTGGTTTCCAAAAACACCTTGTTTCCACACTTGAGCTATCTTCTATCCTAAACTATTAGGATCTTGTTTTTGTGGAAAAAGATAAGAGAAAAAGAAAGAGAAGTGTTTGAGGTTGTTTGTTGTAAACCTCATAGTTGTAAACACCCTTATATTTGTGAATCCCTCTTCGGTAGAGGTGATCGGGTGATTGTGTTGTGGATCCCTCTTAGGTAGAGGTGGAGTTTGGTTGTGAGCCTCTTCGGTAGAGGTGTGTGGATTGGTTGTTGTATTGGCTACGGGCCTAACCCCTCGGTTGTGAGGAGGTTGTTGTTGAGAGAGGAGTTTGGTACTCCTAGAGTTGTAAGAAATCCTCTTTGGTAGAGGTTCCCTCGGTGGGAGTTGAGATAGTGGAAATCCTACACGGTGGTGTAGGCGGGGATGTAGAGCAAGGTGCTCGAACCTCGAAACAAATCTTTGTGTTTGCGTATTGATCCATTGTCTCTCTAACTCTCTCTCATTTATATTGTGCAAAGCATCATACTCATCATCATATCATACTTGCTTGTGTTGAGCATTGATTCATTCATATCTTATACATTGCTTGTGTTGCCTTGCATCTTTTATATTGCAATTCATTCTTATATGCTCGGCTTGATTGTGTGTATTTCATATTGCTTGGATTGCTTGTGTGTGTGTGCCTAACTTATACTCATCCAACAAGAGCTTCACATAGCACCTCAACCCATTTCAAGGGGAATCAAGGGGAGTTAGTCCAGAGCCTCGCAAGGGGAATTCGGCTACACTTGTTGTATTGTATTAGTTTGAGCATAATTTGCATTAGCTTCCGCATTTAGCGCACTTAGTTTGCATTAAGTTTCTAGATTAGCACTTACACCTATTCACCCCCCTCTAGGTGTTTTTCAATTGGTATCAGAGCTAGTGCTCCTGATACTTAGGCTTAACATCCTAGGAGTGATCCATTTGCTTGCTAATCTCATTTGTATTTGTTTGTTTGCACATTCATATATAGTTTACCATGGACTTCATGACCCCTCCTAGCTTTGACCCTTCCAACATTGATGTTTGGAAGTATAGGATGTCCATGTACCTAAAGACCCTAGGTTTGCATGTCTTCCTTGCCGCCACCAAGAGATGTTATCTTGGTGATGGTAATCATATCGGGGCCAATGCACAAGCCCTAGAGGCCATTAGAAGCACTCTTCCTAAAGATTATCTCTTATGTGTTTCTAACTTTGATTCCGCTTTTGCAGTGTGGAACAAATTGACAACAACCACCACCTCCAAGCTTCAAGTGCCAAATCAACCGGAGGAATTTAGTGGAGAATCCAATTCTTAATGCTTCATGGTCCAAGGGAATGACTCCCTTGAGGTACATTCGGAACCCCACTATGATAGTGATGATTGTTCTAGTTCTTCAAATGATCATATTGATGTCCATACTATAAATGAAGAACTTTCAATTGTTTGTGAAAAACTTATAGAAAAATATAAGATTTTGAAAAAGAAAAGTCTAGGAATTGAAAAAGAAAATAAGTGTTTACAATCTAGACTTGATGTTGTTTTGCAAGAGAAAGAGGAGATTGCTAATGAAAGGGATTCATTAAAATCTCAACTTGGTCTTGCACTTAAAGAAAATGAGTTTTTGAAAAATAAAAATGATTGCCATGTTCTTTTGAAGAAAAATGAAAACTTGTCTTCAAAAATTGATTTTGTTTTAAAAGAGAATGTTGATTTGAAAAATAAAATTATTTCTATTTCAAATGATTTAGATGTGTGTTTAAAGAAAAACATTGTTTTGCAAAATAAGATTGATGCACATGTTTGCCATGCTAGGGTAGTATCACACACTTCACCTATTGCATGCCACACTTCTTCTTCTAAGATTAATGATGATATTTGTTTGCTTAAGAAGAAGGTTGATTGTTTGGGCTCCACTATGAGCCAATGTGCCTTGAATCACAATCGGTTGGAAACCTTGGTTCGAAAGAAACAAGTTCCATCCTTTATGCATGCACACCCTTCACGGCATACACATGCTCCTCACGGACACACCCATCACATGTATGCTCATGTGTACACATGTACACATTGTGGACGTAAGGGCCACCTTGCTAAATTTTGTTTTGATAGATTACATACTACTAATTTAGCAAAGAAATTTGTTTGGGTTAGAGAAGGGACTAACCCCCATGGACCCAACAAGATGTGGGTACCAAAGACCACCCCTCCTATGTTTGATGTAGGTGTGGGCTCTCACATGACGTGAGAGTGATGACACCTTGGAGTGGATGCGTTTCGGACTTAAAGGAAATCAATTGGATGCATCACTTTCAAGGGAAGATTTGGTGGAGATGACCACCATGTTTTGGAGACAAGGAAAGTTGCTTCTTCGGTTTTTGGTAACAATCCTTTACTCCCATTTATTGTTTACATGCTTTTAATATTCATTATTTATAGCATGTTTTTGATGTCTATGGATTAGTATGTTCATTCCATGTTTATTAGATCCTTGACATACATATATAGTATTTGAGACACATATGCTTATATGAACCCATATTTAGTGTTCTCACTTTTGTTTAAGCTATAATGTACATCATGAATCTAATACATGTGAATTTACATAGTAATCATGTTTTAGTTTTATCATGATGATTTTTATATTGTGTTTTGATGCTTCATGTTAATGTTACTTGTTTAGATGTTAGTTTTCATTAAGACTAGGAATTATACTTGTACATATAGTGGGCCACAAATAAATCTATATATGTATGAGCTTGAACGCTTATTTGAACCCATTAGATGTGCTAGTATAGTCTAGTTTTGATGATTCATACATTTCAAACTTGTATTCCATTTTTGGATTTATTTTATGATTATGTGTTTCATTTCATGTATATGTGCATTTTGCCAAAAACTTTAAGATATACATGTATACCCCTTGAGTCATTTACCCTTCATGCAAATCTATATTATGGACTCAAAGTGTGTTTAAGGGATACGTATGTATACTTCATGTTTGACAATTCATACATATACCTTGAAATAAAATTTGTTGTGATGAAAATTTAGTTTTTCATGTTTCATGTATTTATGTTTAACTTCATGTATATGTCTATCTAGTTCAAACTAATCTTATACATATACATCTTTTGAGCCACGTGCCTTCATGAATATACATTTAGTGGACTCGTTGAGTTTTGGATATGTATGTATACTATAGTTTGTATTAGACATACATATGCCTTGAAGATTAGATAGTTTTGATGATTTCGTGTTTTAAGGAATAATTGAGTCTTATTTATGCCTAATTGAACTTGAGTGTTTGATATGATGTGGATTCCATGTTTATGAAAAACAATTTTGTTTTATTCCTTACTTGAAGGATTTCGTACTAGTTAACAAATTTTTCCATTTAACTAGTTGTGATATTCTTCATTTGGTAGAGTTTTTCAAACAAAACTAAATTTTCAAATCTATTTTTGAAAACCCCTACCTTCTAAGGGCGGTAGGATGGGAGATCATGTTCATGTATGCCCTAAATTGAAAATCTTTAAAACTTGAATTATGATTGGGTGGTAGAGAATATGATGTATACACTTGAACTTATTGTTATGTCAATTGGTATCATTGAACTCTTTCAATTGGTATCATTTTGATCTTCTTGTATACTCATATATGTTTTGTATGTATGTATGCTTTAAATTCCAAGTATATCAATTTCTATTGGTATCTATCTTTCATACATATATATGTTTGTATTTATGCTAGTGCTTGAGTTTCAATTTTTTTTAAATTGATTACTTTTAAATTGTTATCAAGACTATGCATGTCTTTAGTTTGTATCTCATAAAGGGGGAGAAAATTTGATTTTGTATTTCAATTGGTATTTGTACTCCCACTCTTTATGATCAAAAGTTGTTATTTTGAACATATGATATTAACATCAAATTTGTTTATATATTTTCAAAATGAAATATATTCTTACAATTGGTATCAAAATTTGTGTTTAGACATTCAAAATTTGTTATGTTGTTTTACAATTGGTAATTTGTTATGTTTAATTACAATTGGTATTTTCAAAATTTTGTTTAAAGAAAATATTCAAAGTTTTGATTTGTATTTCCTATATGCAAGGAGAGCTTAACATCTCTCTTACATATAGATTCATGTTGAGTATATTATAAATTGAGGAGCTTGACAACTCTTCTTTATATGATATACGTGTGTAGGGGGAGCTTCACATCTCCTCTTATGCATTACATAATATGTGTTATGTGAATTGGGGCTTGTCATCCCTTCTTCATGTAATGCATATGTGTAGGGAAGCTAACTTAGCGTCTTCCTCTTCATGAATGTATATAGCATATAACATATATTGATCCTTGTTTATTGGTATCAAGATGCTTCATTGACATATTTTCTAATTGATATCATGTTTGTAGTCACCCCTTATTGACTTTGTTTTTTTGTTTTAGACAAAAAGGGGGAGACAATTGTTTGCATCGTTTTGTTTGACATAAAGGGGAAGAAAGATTTTTACCCCTCATTTTATTTATGGTTTTGATTGTTTACCCCTTTGTTGATGATTGACAAAAAGGGGGAGAAGTATTTGTGTTTTATATGCATGCTTATGTTTATGCATATGTTATGTTTTAATCTCAAGAATATTAAGTTTAATTGATTTATAGAGTTTGCTTTGTAATTGGTATCTAAAGCTTATTTTGTTTTGAATATTCCATTTTATATCTAGAACCATTTATTGTTTATGCAATGCATACGCATGTTTCATGTTTAATACTAATTGCATATATTTATTGTTTATCCCTATGCATGAGTTAAGGGGGAGCTTCCTTGAAGCTTATCTTTAATCCATGCATATATAACTCCATGAGTTTTGTCATCATCAAAAAGGGGGAGATTGTTGGCCCAATGGCCTTCCACTCTAGTTTTGATGATGATCAACACTCATGTAGTTATGTTTACTAATATTCTTGTGTTTCTAAGTTTCAGATCATTAACATGATATTAGTTGGTGATTAGCTTCAACAAGAGGTGTTTGGAAGCTATTCATGATGATTCCGGTGCCAAAGCTTAAAGATCATACCTTTGCACTTGGAGAATCACGGAGTTTGGACCGAGTCTACTTGAAGATGAAGATCGTCAAGAAGACTTAGGTATCAAGTTTAGAGTTTGTGTTTTAGATCCATTTTTGTAAAGCTTAGTTTAGTTGATATGCTCAAGTGCACAAAACACACACGTTTCATGATTTGGTTTTTGGTTTTCATGAATAATAGATCAAAACAAGTTTACCTTATACCTATGTATATTAGATATGTTCTAGATATACATACATGCTTTAAACTTGCTAAACAAACTTATTTTGACTATCCTATTCATGTTTTGGAAAATTCTAGTTTGATAAAATACAAGTTTTGTTTTTGATAAAATTGGCAAGACACAAAAATGAATTGATATGATTGATATATGTCTTGAAATTTTTATCACAAGTTTGGTTATCAAAGTAAAATGATAAAATAAGTTTTAGAAAAACATATTTTTAGAAAAACAGTTTTTATTGTGATTAAAACTATTTTTTAGATTTACTGTGAATTTATGGGATTTTTATTGAGTGAAGAGACCTATTTTCAAATCCCGTATCTGTGCAGAACTGAGGACTGGCTGACAGGCCAAGTCGGTCGACCGGACCGGTCGACCGCACCATAGGCCGGTCGACCGGAACGGTCGACCGATGTGCACAGACGTGCACGTCTGTTAGGCACAGACACGGTCGACCGGGACGGTCGACCGAGTTGAGAGCTCTGCTCTCGGGTTTTATCGGTCGACCAGGCCGGTCGACCGCAGTTGCCCAACGGTCACATTTCTGACCGTTGGCGGTCGACCGGACCGGTCGACCGGCAGTCTGTCAGACTGCCAACTCTGCCTAACGGCTAGTTTTTCCTAGGGGCTATATATACCCCATTTCTCCATTGTTTTGAAAAAGATTTTTAGAGCTAAAAATTTCAGACTTTCTCTAGTGTTTAAAAGAGTTTTTAAAAGAGTTTTTAAGCCAAAAAGATTTCATCTTATTTGTTTTTGGGTTTTTAGAAAATCAAAGAAAGCTAGGGTTTTGGGAGATTGTTTTGTTTTTCATTTTCTATCATTTACAAGTGATTTACCAAGTAGTTTTTCTTTGTTGCTGGTTCCAAAAACACCTTGTTTCCACACTTGAGCTATTTTCTATCCTAAACTATTAGGATCTTGTTTTTGTGGAAAAAGATAAGAGAAAAAGAAAGAGAAGTGATTGGTAGTGAAAAGTGCATTTTTATCATCATATTTACCATCACATTTTCATATTTATTCATTTAATTCTGCACATTTATTAATAATTTGTAATTTATTGTGTGCAGGCCTCGAATTATTATGTTAACAATAAATAAAGCCTAAAGAGCCCAAAAGCCCAGATCCAAGCCCATATTTGAAGCCCAAGAGTAAAAGTGCAAATATCAATTGTCAAAGTGCAATTATACAAGGGCTAAAGTTGCAATTATCAAAGATGAGGGAAGGATAGAATTCTACCCAACCCTAAACACATGCAGGATGAGGATAAAAGGCCAAGATAAGAAGAAAATTCGTGGGAAGAAGATTTGAAGAAATCTGGATTAAGAGTAACTTGATTACCAAGTTATCTCGAAAATCCAGATTAAAAGGCCAGGATCAAACTTCCAGAAGCAGAAGCCCACAGGGACGGACCAGGAGAGGCCACGCGCCAAAGCGCGCGGCCAGAAGCCACAAAAGTGCCGCGGATGCTCGGCAAGGCGCGGCAATTCAGATGAGTTAGAATCCCAGATTTCGTGGTGATGTTTATCCGGGACTCTGTAGCCTTTTGCACCTATAAATATCACCTGCAGTGCAACGTAAAGAGCGTCCAGCGTCCAGCAAAGGGCCAAAGTTCAGATTTTTAGGGTTTCTTCTAGGTTTTCTTTTCTTTTTGTAATTTTTATGTAAGTGAGGGAGATGGCTTTGTTGAGGGTGACACCGACAGATGATTCTCTTCTCTTCCATTGTAATCAATAAAAAGGTAATTTTTATTTTGTTCTTATGTCGTTGCTTTTCTTTGTTTTCTCTTTCTTTTCTACTGTGTTTCTTTTTATTGATCTTTGACGAGCACGCGAGCGTTTACCGAACCACAAGTATACCGAAGATTAGTAGGTTCCAACGATATTCCATGGCGATATTCTCCTCCTCGAGGCGTATCAACTCATGCTTGCCCAAGGCTTGATGACCTAATGCGACAACGGACTGAGTTCGATCCCAAGGTTTATACGTTCAACGCCTCCGAAATAAGGTAGAAAGTGTTAGGTTTCGCATATTTTCTCCAACCAAGGTTAGTTTTCTATTCTTTTCTTTTCTTTTCTTTTTTGTAGATCAAATCCACACCTCTCCAATATTCTTTCCCACAACTCATTGTAAATACCACTTTTCTTTGTAAATACCATCGTGACTAACAAATTAACTAAAAAAGATAAATTTTTAGAGAAACTTGCTTAACGCTTCTATCGCAGTCCCTCCTTGAGGATCACGACCCGCATAGCCCTGCTACCGCGGATTAGAACTGATTCCTCGCACGATCTATTCTTAATCTAATATTCTAATTTTTGTGTGCAGGAAATATCAGTCAACAAATTGGCGCCGTTGCCGGGGAGGGACGGTAAGTTATCTCTAAAACAAAAAAAATTTAATTTTTAACTAATTCTTTATTCTTTTCTGTTTGCAGGTTTGGAGAACAGGAAACAGAAAACAGCAGCTGCAGTGGACATATAGCTGCCCTGTGCCTCTGCCCTCGAAGGCAGAGCACAGGAGCCCACTGTTTTGCCGCGGATCCGCGGCCAGAGCCGCGGAAACGCGGCAACAGTAAGGACTACTGATTCAAATTTTTTGCAGATTGCTGCAATTTGAGATTACTGCTTACTGATCTATTCTGTTTTGTTCTGTGATATACCTTTAAATTGCTAATAATTCAACAGTAAATTATTGGTTGTTAAAAATAAAATTTGATTAGACGTTTGCATATTAGGCACGTGTCTTTTCAATTATTTTTATTTACTGTTGAAGAGTGCTGGAGACGCAAGGTACGTACGCATTGCATGTAGAATAGGATTCATCTCTTGGTTGATTTTCTGCTTTGAGTGATTCTTATCTATTTATCTTGTACACTTGCACTAATTCATCTTAAGGGCATAACCCATTAACAAGATAAGGTGGGGATTTCATCACCCTTCCTTAGCCCAAAAATCATATCCCAAGCACTCACTAACCCAAGCCTAACATAAAAATTAGTAGACGTTGGCCCTAGGGACATCTCGGACTCAATAGGAGATTATCCTAAGGGGGAACAGTGCTGGAAGTTGACTCTTGTCAAATCAGTGTCTAGGAAAGGGATTGAGGGCCGAAAGCCCGAAGATTGATGGTTATTTAATTAAGGAACGTCTTTGACGGAAAACCTCCCACCACTCTTGCCCTGACCTGGCTGATTAACTTGTGGTCAAAGTCTGCACCCAACCTCCTGTGGACAGTCTAACCAGTTAGGAGTCGTCTAGGTCATAGGTCTACCCTAACTTAGGTTAGAATTTTTCTTTTTGTTTGTTGTGTTTGTGTTGGTGTGATATGGCATATAAGAATAATTCCAATTTTAATTCATATTACACCCCTAACTATTATTCGGATATTACCAACCCGGCATACCCTAACTTTGACCAATCTAGTGTGCCGGAATGGTCTTATCCGAATGAATATAACCCACACCCTCCATCTTATGACTATAATTTTCATAATAATTTCAACTCTTCACAGAGTTCATGGGGTTTCGAGTCCCCCGAGTCTAATGCTCAACCTAATTGTCCTTCATATCCATCTAGTCCACATTTTTCCCAAGATTCATACTCAGATCCATTCAGAATAGAAATCCATCTATCTTGGAAATGATGAGTAGAAATGAGTCCAAGCAAAAATCACCATCAATTTTAGACATGATGATACGTGAGTCCACCGACTCACAACTTTATCACGATTACCCGTCCTATTTTCAAGTCCAATCAGAACATGATCCACCTATCGACTATGAAGGGATGCTAGCTGCCATGACTGAGGCTAAATTAGCCCGTGATCATGACATAGATTTGATGGTTCAATGCTTACGTTCTCACCGTCCGGCTGATTCTGATATCGCTGACCACTCGCTTAGAGCCGAAGAACCAAGTTGCTTTGGACAACAAGATTCTAATTCAGTACCATCATGTGAACTTGCCGAAACTCCAATTTTTGATAACTTGGCAAGTTTTTCCTTTCCTGAATTAGAACTTGAGCTTGAATATGATCATGATCTTCCACTTGATGATTCAATTTTATTTCCTGATCCAATAATGACTCCAGTGTCTCCACCTGATTTCACTTTTCCCGAGTCAACATTGGATCCTATTCCAATTCATTATGAAATTGAATCACCCATTTTAGATGATCATATTGAACTTGACCTAGATTCTCACAATCTCTTTACTTCTGAAATTGATTGTACAATTCTGACGGACGATGTTGACCTTAGTTTTGAAGAATTGTATGGCGATGAGCTAGAATTCCTTAATATTGGAAGTAAAGAGATATCATCCATATTAGGTCACATTCCATTGTGGGAAGAAGATTGTGGACTTGAGTTTCAATTTCTTGACTTGGACCCAATTCTTGAACCTAGCCCGACTCCTGAGCCCTTACTTGATTTGAGCATTTTCCCTGAGTCGGTATTCGTTCCCGCACCTATATTGTCCAAGTCAATAATTCCATATTTTCATACTCCATTTTGGGATAAGGAGGTTGACACAATTGACTCTGAAATTTATTATGAAATTTGAAAATTTGATGGGGTGGAAATTTTAAAAAATGATCACACATACATTTTTGTGGGTTATACACGAAAAATTTTTGGTGGGTTCCTCCATGAAATTTTATGTTATCTTGATTGGGTAGCAACGCTTGGCCCAATTAGACCACCACCGGAACCACCCCCTAAGGTAATTTTCCGCCTTCCCTTGTTCTATTTCATGCATATATGCATTCATTCATACATTGAGGACAATGCATGAGATAAGTATGGGGGTGGGTTTTACTAACATACTAACATAGGTAGAAACTAACAAAAAATTTGCACAAAAAAAAAAATCTAAAATAAATTTAAAAAAAAAATTGTTATAAAAAGGAAATATTTTGACTTATTTTTTGAAAGAAATCTAAGTTAGTTTTAAGGATTAGGAAAATCATGATTAGGATTTCTAAAAACTTGGTCAAAATAAATAAATTGTTTAATTTTTAGGTATAGGAGGAGAAATTGAATAAATAATTAGTCTTGATTTTTACCTTAATGAAATGTGCATACCAAATGCATATCTAGGATTCTAAGACAAAGACCTTGTGCCTCATAAAAAAAAAGAAAAAAAAAAAGAAGAAGAAAAAAAATCACCAATTAAGCTGATATATGTGCCTCAAGAAGCATAAGTATTCATGCCTAAAGGTGAGTAAATAAAATAAAGTCCTTAGTTTTGGGGCCTAATTCACTCGAATTTGAGTCCGCGGGGTGTTTTCTCACCTGGTGCCCTAAAGCCAACCGGTTTGGGAGTCATCGACTTTAAGTTCGTTACATGGGTGGATTAGAAAGCCTAAGAAGACTAAGAAATATAATATATGTATTAACACATCTAATAATCAATTAGTTAGGTATGAGGGCCTCAAGAAGCCTTGATGCTTACACGAAAGAAAATTAGATGCGTTATACATATTGTTAAAAAAAAAAAAAAAAGAAAAAAAAAAGAAGAAAAAAAAAATATATATATATATATAGAGGCATGAGAGTCCAAGTTAAGGAATTCCTAGTATAAATTCATAAGGATGCATATGATTTTTGGTAACGAAAAAGACTATATTAGAAATTCAATTTTAATTCTTACCTAAAATGAATAACAATTGACTTTATAAAGACTAGGTTTGAAGAATGAATAAAAATGAGGATCCTAAAACTTATAGACTACTTAGTCTCTTCAATAATAATTCAAATATTTTCCTTTTTATGGATTTTGTGGGTGCAATCCGCTGAAAACCCTCACGAGACAACACTCGTCCTCTAGGGTAACCTAGAGGTTTAACGGCTTGTTGCACGTGCTAAGTGCAATCGTGATTCCTACGAAAGTGAGTTAGGTTAGATTAACTTTTTCTTTTTCTTTGTTTTTACTCGAGGACGAGCAAAAAGATAAGTGTGGGGGTGTGATTGGTAGTGAAAAGTGCATTTTTATCATCATATTTACCATCACATTTTCATATTTATTCATTTAATTCTGCACATTTATTAATAATTTGTAATTTATTGTGTGCAGGCCTCGAATTATTATGTTAACAATAAATAAAGCCTAAAGAGCCCAAAAGCCCAGATCCAAGCCCATATTTGAAGCCCAAGAGTAAAAGTGCAAATATCAATTGTCAAAGTGCAATTATACAAGGGCTAAAGTTGCAATTATCAAAGATGAGGGAAGGATAGAATTCTACCCAACCCTAAACACATGCAGGATGAGGATAAAAGGCCAAGATAAGAAGAAAATTCGTGGGAAGAAGATTTGAAGAAATCTGGATTAAGAGTAACTTGATTACCAAGTTATCTCGAAAATCCAGATTAAAAGGCCAGGATCAAACTTCCAGAAGCAGAAGCCCACAGGGACGGACCAGGAGAGGCCACGCGCCAAAGCGCGCGGCCAGAAGCCACAAAAGTGCCGCGGATGCTCGGCAAGGCGCGGCAATTCAGATGAGTTAGAATCCCAGATTTCGTGGTGATGTTTATCCGGGACTTTGTAGCCTTTTGCACCTATAAATATCACCTGCAGTGCAACGTAAAGAGCGTCCAGCGTCCAGCAAAGGGCCAAAGTTCAGATTTTTAGGGTTTCTTCTAGGTTTTCTTTTCTTTTTGTAATTTTTATGTAAGTGAGGGAGATGGCTTTGTTGAGGGTGACACCGACAGATGATTCTCTTCTCTTCCATTGTAATCAATAAAAGGTAATTTTTATTTTGTTCTTATGTCGTTGCTTTTCTTTGTTTTCTCTTTCTTTTCTACTATGTTTCTTTTTGTTGATCTTTGACGAGCACGCGAGCGTTTACCGAACCACAAGTATACCGAAGATTAGTAGGTTCCAACGATATTCCATGGCGATGTTCTCCTCCTCGAGGCGTATCAACTCATGCTTGCCCAAGGCTTGATGACCTAATGCGACAACGGACTGAGTTCGATCCCAAGGTTTATACGTTCAACGCCTCCGAAATAAGGTAGAAAGTGTTAGGTTTCGCATATTTTCTCCAACCAAGGTTAGTTTTCTATTCTTTTCTTTTCTTTTCTTTTTTGTAGATCAAATCCACACCTCTCCAATATTCTTTCCCACAACTCATTGTAAATACCACTTTTCTTTGTAAATACCATCGTGACTAACAAATTAACTAAAAAAGATAAATTTTTAGAGAAACTTGCTTAACGCTTCTATCGCAGTCCCTCCTTGAGGATCACGACCCGCATAGCCCTGCTACCGCGGATTAGAACTGATTCCTCGCACGATCTATTCTTAATCTAATATTCTAATTTTTGTGTGCAGGAAATATCAGTCAACAAGAAGTGTTTGAGGTTTTTTGTTGTAAACCTCATAGTTGTAAACACCCTTATATTTGTGAATCCCTCTTCGGTAGAGGTGATCGGGTGATTGTGTTGTGGATCCCTCTTAGGTAGAGGTGGAGTTTGGTTGTGAGCCTCTTCGGTAGAGGTGTATGGATTGGTTGTTGTATTGGCTACGGGCCTAACCCCTCGGTTGTGAGGAGGTTGTTGTTGAGAGAGGAGTTTGGTACTCCTAGAGTTGTAAGAAATCCTCTTTGGTAGAGGTTCCCTCGGTGGGAGTTGAGATAGTGGAAATCCTACACGGTGGTGTAGGCGGGGATGTAGAGCAAGGTGCTCGAACCTCGAAACAAATCTTTGTGTTTGCGTATTGATCCATTGTCTCTCTAACTCTCTCTCATTTATATTGTGCAAAGCATCATACTCATCATCATATCATACTTGCTTGTGTTGAGCATTGATTCATTCATATCTTATACATTGCTTGTGTTGCCTTGCATCTTTTATATTGCAATTCATTCTTATATGCTCGGCTTGATTGTGTGTATTTCATATTGCTTGGATTGCTTTTGTGTGTGTGCCTAACTTATACTCATCCAACAAGAGCTTCACATAGCACCTCAACCCATTTCAAGGGGAATCAAGGGGAGTTAGTCCAGAGCCTCGCAAGGGGAATTCGGCTACACTTGTTGTACTGTATTAGTTTGTGCATAATTTGCATTAGCTTCCGCATTTAGCGCACTTAGTTTGCATTAAGTTTCTAGATTAGCACTTACACCTATTCACCCCCCCTCTAGGTGTTTTTCATATACAATCAATGGATTCATCATCAAGCATTTTAAATGATTCATATTGAGACCTCAAGAGATCTATCTTAGCTCTCTTGACTTGTGAAGTCCCTTCATGTGTGACCAATAAGTGTTGCTAAATCTCATAGGCGGATTGGCAATGAATTACCCGTGTAAGGTCATCCTCATTCAAGGCGGTTAAAAGGGAGTTTTGGGCCTTGGAGTTAGCCTCATATTCTCTAAAGTTGAAGTCGGTCCATGTGCTCTCATCACTATCGGGTGCTACATAGGGTTTGGTCAAGGACTTAGCCACTAAACTACCTAATGATTACAAAAAGATAGTCATCCTAACCTTCCAAATAGGGAAGTTGAGTCCATCAAATTTAGGTGGGGATTTAATGTTATCGGCCATGTTTACTAGTGATGAATGAATGAAATGAGAAATGTTGATTAGCAAATTTTAAGGATCTCTCTATGGATGTTAAGCCAAAACCTAGAGTCCAAGCTCTGATACCAATTGAAAATCACCTAGAGGGGGGTGAATAGGTGATGATGCTAATCAAAGAGCAATTTAAAAAATTGTGATGCAAATGTAATGCAACAATCTCCCAAAACAAGACTAAGAGCCGAATTCCCTATTAAGGGCTCTGAACTCCTTCCTCCGGCTTCCTCGTGAAATGAGTTAGAGGTGCGCAATGCAACCTTGTTGTATGGGATAATGATTGACAATATGAATGAAAATGAATATGGCAATGACAATCTCAAGCAATAAGTAATGACAAGGAAAAGTAAACCAATCGCAAACACAAAGATATGTTATCGAGGTTCGAGCACCCAGCTCTACTCCCGCCTTCCCCAGAAGGATTCTAGCTACTTCCACTATCACAAAGATCACAAATACAATGGAGTACCCAACTCCACAATCTCAAGTACAAGGAATTTCTGAGTAGTCAAAAGACCACAAACTCTCTCTTTCAATTGTCTCTTCCCTTACAAAAGGTCCTTAGAGAACAATGAGTAGGAATGAAGCTCTTGTGTGTAAAGAGAAAAGAAAATGAAATCAGAGAATTCTTGAAAACACTTAAGAAAATGAGAGAGAATTTCAGCACAAAAACCAAGAAACCAAGCTCTTTTGAATGCCTTAAACTTTTGAATTTTTCTTGTAATGATTAGGTGAACCAATCCTCCCCAAACACCCCTATTTATAGGAGAGGGCTAGGGTTAAAAGATAAAACATTTTTAAGGCTAATCAGACTGTATTAAACCCAAAACAAGTCATTTAAACTCACTTAAGTGAGAAAAAGACAAAAATAAACAGCTCAGAAAAAAATGCCCGTTACTGTTCAAACGGCTCTGTCGGTCGACCGGTCGGTCGACCGCAAGTTCAAAAAAGTGACCGTTGCAGGCCAGCGGTCGACCGCCCGGTCGACCCAATCTAACCGAGAGCAAAGATGCTTACAGTCGGTCGACCGGTCGGTCGACCGATACAACGTGCACACAGATATGTGCACAGCCAGAGCCACGGTCGACTGGGACGGTCGACCGGCCAACCTGTCATAGGTCCGGTCGACCGTTCGGTCGACTGGCTCAGGTCAAAAATCAGGATTTTGAAGAGAAAATAAAAGGGGATTTTGATTTTGATAAAAATAGTTTTGAACATAGATTTGTATAAAACACAAATATATATCTGTAGGCCAAATCTTGTAAACAAAATGTTTTTGTATAAATTATAAGAAAACATTTTGGAATAAACATGTGCGCAAAAACGTGTGTGATAGAGCTTCAAACCTATCCACTATTCTTTAACAAACTATAAAACTAAAAATACAATGATTAAATACTCTTTGAGCAATCTTCAAGTCTTTGAGCCATCCAATGCTTTGCTTGTGCCTTCTCTTCTATGATCCTTCCTTGATTGTGCAATTTGCCTTCCTTGCTATGTGAAACTTAGAAGTTCTTGCAAAAGCTAAGCCAATGGTCTCCAAACATGGTACAAAACCTGAAACTTATCTTGAACAAATTCATTAGTACCAAATAGCTCTTATTTGGTTTGTCATCATCAAAACACAAAACAAGAGAGTGTAACCTCTTGGGCCAACAATAAGTCCAATATATATGAAACATATATATATTCATGTTTTTGACTTTAATTCCAAAATATGTTTTGTTAAAAATATCAAAACATAAAACACATGAATAAGTAAGTCAAAACTAAGTTTGTCTAGGAAGTTGAAGCATGCATGTATATAGAACAAATCTAATATGCATTAAACCATGTAAACTTGTTTTGAATCTAATATTCATGAAAACCAAGATCGGTTAAACCAATCAAACCGAAAATCAAAACTGAAACATGAAACGTGTGTGTTGTGAACTTGAGCATATCATACTATTCTAATCTTTACAACAAACTAAACTAGGTGCCGATGTCTTCTTGTAGAGTGCCGTCTCCAAGCCGACTCGATCCAAAACTCCGTGATCCACCGAGCTTGACTCCAATCAGTGCTAAATATGATCTTGTCGCTCGGGCTCTTGAATCACCTCGTGATAGCTTCCAAACTATCTTGTTGAAGCTAATCACCAACTAATATCTTGGTTAATGATCTGAAACTAAAATCACAAGATTATTAGTACACATAACTACATGAGTTAATCATCATCAAAACTAGAGTGGAAGGCCTTTGGGCCAACAATCTCCCCCTTTTTGATGATGACAAAACTCATGAAGTTATATATGCATGGATTAAAGTTAAGCTTCAAGAAAGCTCCCCCTTAACTCATGCATCAAGATAAACAAATAAGTATGCAATGAATGTTCATAAACATGTATGCATCAACATGCATAAAACACATAAATTTTTAAAACATGCTCTTGATACCAATTAAATAAAACAAGTACATTTTCAAAACAAGCTCTTGGTACCAATTTGCAAAACAAAAATAATGAAGCTCTTGATACCAAAAATAAACATGTTCTTTAAATAATGCTTTTGATACCAATTGAACTTTAATAAAACATAAAACATGCATATAAAGACATGCATATAAACTACAAACTCAAATTCTTCTCCCCCTTTTTGTCAATTATCAACAAAGGGGTAAAAGTAAAAACAAAATGTTCTCCCCCTTTTTGTTCAAAACAAAGAATCAATAAAAGGGTGACATAACACATGATACCAATTTAAAAAAATTTCAATGAAGTGCATAAATGATATCAATTGAAATGAGTATAAAAACATTTTAAGGAATGCCTATATCAAATGATACCAATTGAAATAAAGGTAAACGAGGCATTGTAACAAATTGTTTTAATTGAGAATTGTTTCAAGTTAAACATGTTTATTTGAAAACATATATCAAATGAAAACAAAAATCTTGATATCAGTTGATAAGTAAACAAATAACATACCAATTGTAAGAAAACAATCTTGATACCAATTGAAATTAAACATAACAAATTTTGAATTTCTAAACAAAAATTTTGATATCAATTGTAAATGTATTTTTCATTTTGAACATATGATACCAAATTGAAATTTTCAATCATAAAGTATGGGAGTGGAAATCAAATACCAATTGAAAGATGAAATACAAGTTTTCTCCCCCTTTATGAATTACCAAATGAAACAATGAATAAGCTTGTATATGGATACCAATTGAAAACTAGTCAATTGAAACAAGATAGTCATTATAAAACAAGCTTTATCATTATCAAAATTTGTGCTCTAAGATATATGAATATAATAAGCACAAATAAAAACATATATATGTATGAAAAATTAGATACCAATTGAAATTGATACTCTTTCAAGTGCAAGCATACATATACAAAAAGAATATATGAGTATACAAAAATGTCAATATTGATACCAATTGAAAGAATCCAATGATACCAATTGAAACAATAATAATATCAAGTGTATACCTCATATAACCTACCATCCATTCATGTTCAAGTTTAAAAAGATTTTCACTATAAAGCATACATGAGAATGGTCTCCCAACCAACCGCCCTTAGAAGGTAGGGTTTTCAAAAAAAATAGGTTTGAAAATATAGTTTGTTTGAAAAACTCTACCAAAGCGAAGAACACGAACTAGTTATGGAAAAATTTGTTAACTAGTACAAAATCCTTCAAGTAAGGAACAAGACAAAATTGTTTTTCATGAAACACATGTAATTCACATGAACACTAAACACTCAAAATCCATAAAGCCCATATCATACTCATGAAAACAAAATCATGAGAAACCTAATAAAGTGAGTGAACAAGTGTTATGTGACAAATATCATCATGAAAATATTCAATTAAGCTCAATTTAAATTCTTTTAGACATTAAGCATGAAAATCTAAAATTTTTCAATAAAACAAATTATACTTCAAGGCATATGTATGTTTTGTCAACACAAAAAGTATACATACATATCCCTAAACACAATTGAGTCTATTATAAAGATTTGCATGAAAAGCAAATGACTCAAGGGGTATACATGTATATCTTAAAGTTTGACAAAATAGACGTATACATGAAGTGAAAACACAAGATCATAAAACATATCCAAAATGGGGAATACAAGTTAGAATGCATGAATCATCAAAACTAGACTATACTAGCACATCTAATGGGTAAAAATAAGCTTTCAAGCACAAACATATATAAAGATTTATTTGTGGCCCACTATGTGTACAAGTATAAATCCTAGTCTTAATAAAAACTAACATCTAAACGTATACTCAAAACATGAGGCATAAAACTAGACATAAATCAACATGATAATCATAAAAATGATCATTTTATAAATTCACATGCTATTAGACCTATGATATACATAATAGCTAAACAATGGTGAGAACACAACATATGGGTCTATATAAACATGGGTGATCTCAAAAGCTATACATGCATGTTAATGATCTAAGAATCATAGCATTTGACATACTAATCAAAAACATGAGGCATCAAAACAAAAATCATAAACATCCATATGATCATTATGTAGACGCATATGCATTAGATCTAGGGCATACATATTAGTTTAAAACAAAGTGAGAGCACAAAGATAAGTCCATTTTAAACATGGGTGTCTCAAATAACTAAACATGTATATCACTAATCTAAATCACATGGCATAATCATAATGAGCTTTAAAACATGACATGCTATAAATCAACGACATGAAAAGCATAATAAGCATGCAAATATAAATGGGAGTTAGAGATTGATACCAAAACCGATGAAGGCACCTCTCTAGTTCTCCAAACCAATGGTGGTCCTCTCCACCAAACTCCCCTCGAAAGTAATGTATCCAAATTATTTTCTTTAAGCACGAAATGCATCCACTTCAAGGCACCGCCACTCTCACGTGATGCGAGAGCCCACACCTATATAAAAAATTTTAGGGGTGGTCTTTGGTACCCATTTCCTTTTAGGTCCATAGGGGTTAGTATCTCTCCTAACCCAAACAAGATTATTTGCTAAATTTTCAACATGTAAACGATCATAGCAAAATCTAGCAAGGTGGCCTTTTCGACCACAATGTGTACACGTGTACACATGGCCATACATAGTGTGAAGTTTGTGATCGTGATGAGCATGTGTATGTCGTGATGGGTGTGCATGCAAGGATGGAACTTGTTTCTTGCGAAACAAGATTTCCAAGCTTGTATGTGATTGCTAAAATAAATGAAACAACCAAGGAGTTTAAGAATGTACCGTATAGCTTGTGGCTAACGGGTCGTGTCTACAAGGAAGGATGCGATGGAAGCTTTTCGATGAGTCGTTTTAAAAACAAGGAGTTTGTGTTCGTTTTTTAGAAAAAAGAGAATGTAAGGAAAAGAGATGAAAAAGAGAAATTTTAACTTTCAGAAAAGGATTTGGAGGAGGTGATTTTTTTAAAAAAACTTTAAGAGTTATGATGTTGTTTTATAATAAGAAATCAAATCTGGGTTTACTATCTTCCTACTCAATTGTTCATTCTTCTCTTAAAGTATTAAGTCCCTCAAGTTATCATTTGCAAAACTTAAAGTTGCTTTTTTTTTTTAGAAAGCTTTAAGTAAAGCACATAAGATGTAGAAGGTTTGAGTCCTTTTTCTTTAAGAAAGAGTTAGAATCGGATATTAAAACATAAAGCGCGAAGAAGCAAGAATGAATTAAAAACGATTCACAAGAAGTTTAAGAAAGAATGGTGAATTCAACTATCCATACCCATCCTCATGTGCCTTCAAGAACACTTTCAAAAAGAAAGGCTTTTAAGGGAGGCATGCATATGAGTCATCGGGTCTTTTTCTTTTAAAAACAGAAGGGAAGAAAACAAGAGAGAGTCGATAGCTAGCCCATAAAAAGTGTTTAGTTACACATGGAAAGCGAAGAAAACAACGACATAATATAAAGCATACCGTACTGCAAGTGAAAGAGAAATCGGCCCGACTTTTGTATTGCTGTCACTTCAACCTTCAAGTACAAGCTCTCAGTCCTCTCTCTCACAAGTTTTTGAAACTGGACTACAACTTAAAAAGCAAGATTACAACTTTCTTTCTAGCTAACAATGAACCTAGATCCTAAGAAAATAAGTGCAAAATTTAATCCTAATCTTCGCTGCTTTTTTCCTTGCTGAAAGAGGTATTTATAGCCAAAAACCTTGAAGATAGGATCCCGGGAAGGTTGGGGGAGCAAACGCTCCCCCAACAGAATTGGTTAGGCTGCGAAAACGCGGCTTGGCCGCATTTCCACGGCCTTGGTGTCACCAGGTGGCCACACCAAGAGGGGGGAGCTTCCTCGTATGAAGGGCATCTCGCATATCCTGCTGGTTTTCTTGTTGCTGCTTCAACCGTTGACTGAATCAGCTTTTGATTTTCTGGCTTCGATTCCTCGATTCAAGGAGGGTTTTTCTCAACCCTTTGATATGCCAAGATATAGCCCAGATTTCTCTACTTCGAATTTATTCTGAATTAATTCAGAATAAAGTGGGCTTTTGGGCTTGTTCCTCATTTATTTCTTTGAGCATTTGGGCCTACATTTAGCAAAGAAAAAAGACACTTATTAATATCATTTATTAGCAAACAAGTGTGGTAAAGTGACAACATAAATGCAATGTATGTGACAAATCACACCCCCACACTTATGTTTTGCTCGCCCTCGAGCAAAACATTAGACTAACTCGAATCAATTATTAGACCACTTTCGCAGGTCACTCGATTGCACTGAGCATGTGGAACAAGCCGTTAAACCTCTAGGTCACCCCTAGAGGACGAGTTTTATCTCGTGAGGGTTTTCAGCGGATTACACCCACAAAATCCAAAAAGGAAGAGAAAATGTTAGTATTTTCGAAAAGCATTTTTTTTATATATATTTTGAAGGAGAAAATAATTGAAGTATATTTGTGAGATCTTAAGTAATCTATAAGTTATAGGAATATCAAATTTCTCATTCCTAAACTTAGTCTCCATTCAAAAACATGTCATCAATTAAAGTAAGGAGTCAAATTGTAGTTCTCATCTAGTCTATTAATTTACCCTGATTCGTATGCACCATCGTGACTGTGAAGTTTACTAAGGGTTCTTCAACATTAATTCCCATGCCTCATATTTATTTTTGTGAACTTTTATTCCTCAATTTCATTAGGCTTTCTAATCTGCCCATGTAACGAGCTTTCAGTCGGTGACACCCAAACGAGACGGTTTTAGGGCACCAGGTGAGAAAACACCCCTAAGGACCTAAACACCCGAGCAGATAAGGCCACGAAACCAAGGTTTTTATTTATACTTTGTAACCCTTTTAGGCATGAATACTTATGCTTCATGAGACATAAATACCCAGCTTAATCAGAGGATACACATTATTTATACGAGGTACCCCTTTTAGGCGTGAATACTTATGCTTCATGAGGCATAACTACCCAGCTTTATCAGAGAATACTTTTTTTTTCTTTTTCAAACTTGTCTAATTATCTTTTGCATAAATACTAAGGCTTGCGTAGGCCATAGCACCTAGCTACTCAATAATTAGACTTGTTTTTTTTTTATAAGGCATAAGAGTCTCTGTTTTCAAACCCTAAGTGTGTAAGTGTATTTTGTGTGCATATGTCACTAAGGTAAATATCAAGACTAAATTACTTTCCCAAATTTCTTCCTGACCCTAAAAATCAAACAAGTTATTTTATTTCGACCAAGTGTAAGAAATCCTAATTATGATTCTCCTATTCCTTAAAATTGACTTAAATTCTTACAAAAAATATATCAAAATATTGTCTACCCTTTATTTTATTTATTTTTTTATATATATCCATTTTTTTTTATCAGCCATGTTAGAACCCTCCCCCACACTTATCTCATGCATTGTCCCCAATGTATGAAAGAAATGTATAAGTGCATGAAATAAAATGGAAAGGAGGAAAGTTACTGATACACTGGGTCAAAAAGACCCATTACTGTTTCATCTACCGGCACCGATTCCAAGAAAGGTTTAAGGCGTTGACCATTTACCTTAAAGTCATTTCCATTCTTGGGGTCACTGATCTCAACTGCACTATGTGGAAACACGGTTTTTACAACGAATAGCCCAGTCCATCGTGATTTCAATTTTCCTGGAAAAAGATGAAGCCTAGAATTGTAGAGTAAGACTTTTTGACCAGGGACAAAGGTTTTTCTTATGATGTGCTTGTCATGGAAAATCTTCACTCTATCTTTAGTGATCCTAGCATTTTCATAGGCCTCATTTCTCAATTCCTCCAATTCGAAAATTTGTAATTTCCGAAGGTCACCGGCCTTAGTCAAATCGAAATTCAACTGCTTGATTGCCCATAAGGCTCGGTGCTCTAACTCAACGGGCAAGTGACAAGGTTTGCCATAGACTAACCTATAGGGAGACATTCCTAAAATCGTCTTGAAAGCGGTCCTGTAGGCCCATAGAGCATCTACAAGTTTTAAGGACCAATCTTTCTGGTTTTGGTTCACAGTTTTCTCCAATATAAGTTTGACTTGTCTATTTGAAACCTCAACTTGCCCACTGGTTTGAGGATGATATGGTGTGGACAACTTGTGAGTTATGGCATACTTTCGCATAAGGGCTTCAAAAGATCTATTGCAAAAGTGGGTGCCATTATCACTGATGATAGCACGAGGGGTTCCGAAGCGGGAAAAAATGTTCTCTCTAAAAAACTTTATGACAACTTTGTTATCATTGGTTTTACAAGGAATGGCTTCTACCCACTTGGACACGTAGTCCACAGCAACCAATATGTATTGGTTCCCAAATGAGTTAGGAAATGGACCCATAAAGTCGATACCCCAAACATCAAAGAGTTCTATTTCTAGAATTGGGTTGAGGGGCATCATATTTCGATGTGAGATCCTACCTACCATTTGGCATCTAGGGCACGTCTTGCAATATTCATAGGCATCCTTGAACAGAGTGGGCCAATAAAACCCACTTTGTAACACCTTTTCAGCTGTCTTGTGGGGACCAAAGTGTCCACCGCATGCAAGTTCGTGACAATAAGACAGAACACTCTTAACCTCCTCATCGGGAATGCATCTCCTAATAATTTGGTCAGAACAGTACTTGAAAAGATACGGTTCTTCCCAAAAGAAATACCGGACTTGGGACAAGAACCGGTGCACATCGTTTGTGGACCAATGAGATGGAGTTTGGTTTGTGACTAAGTAGTTCACTATATCAGCAAACCAAGGTTCCCTAGAGATAGCTAAGAGATGTTCATCAGGAAAATCCTCATTGATGGGTAATTCGTTGCATGAGGAATTGGGAATTCGTGAGAGGTGGTCAGCAACGACATTTTTTACGCCTTTCTTGTCTCAAATTTCAAGATCAAATTCTTGAAGAAGGAGGATCCAACGAATGAGTCGGGCCTTGGCATCCTTCTTCATCATGAGGTACCTAAGCGCAGAATGATCAGTGAAAACAGTGGTTTTGGACCCTAGTAGGTAGGGACGAAACTTCTCTAAGGCAAACACTACTGCCAAGAATTCCTTCTCGGTTGTAGTGTAGTTCAGTTGAGTGTCATTGAGAGTCCTACTAGAGTAGTAGATCACATGCTGCTTGTTATCAATACGTTGTCCTAGGACAGCGCCTATGGCAAAATCAGAAGCATCGCACATAATCTCAAACGGCTTAGACCAATCCGGTGCAGATATGATTGGTGCAGAAATCAGCTCTCTCTTAAGCTTCTCCCAAGAATTTATGCATTCAGCATCGAAAGTGAAGGACACATCTTTAGCTAACAGATTAGTCAAGGGCCTAGCAATTTTGCTAAAATCCTTGATAAATCTTCGATAGAAACCAACGTGTCCTAAGAAAGATCTAATGTCCTTAACGCATTTGGGCATGGGAAGCTTAGCAATAACCTCGATTTTCGCTCTATCCACTTCAATTCCTTTCTTGAATATTTCATAGCCCAAGATAATTCCATGTTTCACCATGAAGTGGCATTTCTCCCAGTTCAGTGTCAGATGTTTTTCAGCACAACGTTGGAGGACGAGTTCTAGATGGTGGAGACATTGAGTGAATGAATCTCCGTAGATGGAGAAATCATCCATGAAGATTTCTAAGAAGAGCTCTACCATATCAGAGAAAAGACTCAACATGCAACGTTGAAACGTTGCTGGGGCATTGCATAAGCCGAAGGGCATTCGACGATAAGCAAATGTCCCAAATGGACAGGTAAACGTAGTCTTTTCTTGGTCCTCAGGAGCGATAGGGATCTGGTTATAGCCCAAGTAACCATCCAAAAAACAGTAGTACTCGTGACCCGCCAAACGTTCAAGCATTTGATCAATGAAGGGGAGTGGAAAATGGTCCTTACGAGTTGCAGCATTCAGTCTCCTATAGTCAATGCAAACTCGAATCTTCGTGGGAAGTCGAGTTTGAACCAATTCTTTGTTCTCGTTTTCCACTACGGTGAAACCAGATTTCTTTAGGACCGCATGAACAGGACTGACCCATTGGCTATCCGAAATGGGATAAATTATCCCATTGTCTAAGAGTTTTATGATTTCAGTATGAACAGCCTCTTGCATTATAGGGTTTAACCTATGCTGCGGGTCTCTCTTGGGTGTGGCGTCTTCATTGAGATGGATGCGGTGTTGAACGATGGTTGGACTTAATCCCTTAATATCAGTCATAGTCCACCCAATGGCTTCCTTATGTTTTCTTAGAATATCTTTCAAATCTTTTTCTTCCCCGTCATTTAAGTGAGAGGCAATGATGACGGGAAATGTCTCTTGTTCGCCTAGATAGGCGTACTTGAGATGCACGGGAAGGGCTTTCAATTCTAAGGAAGAGGCAGGCTCACTAGAAGGACTAGTCAAATCTGTTGGCTCCATTGTAGGTGAAATTGGGTTTGAAGCCCAATTCACGGCAGAATCTACCACCTGATCGAGATTAAAGTCATCAGACTCTAACTCGAAGTCAATCTCCATTTCTGATTCCAATTCTTCCCCGTGTTCACTTGTCAAGTTCTCAATTTGGTTTACTTCAAAAGTTTGGTCCTCGATGTCACGGGGTTGTTTTCCTAGATGGAAGACATTGACTTCTCTAGTCATGTCTCCAAAGGTTAACCTCATAGACCCATTCCTGCAATTGATGATGGCATTAGCAGTGGCAAGGAATGGTCGACCTAGGATGACCAGAGTTTGAGCCCTACGATTGGAGTTGGACACAGGTTGTGTCTCCAAAACTATGAAATCGACAGGGTATATGAACTATCCTACCCGGATCAGGACATCGTTAATTTCCCCTTTTGGAACTTTAACAGAACGGTCAGCCAGTTGGATGGTGACTCGAGTTGGACTAAGGTCACCCAACCCGAGTTGTTGATAAACAGAGAATGGAAGCAAGTTGATACTTGCCCCCAAGTCAAGAAGTGCACGACTAATCTCGGCTTGTCCTATTGTGCAGGCAATGGTAGGGCTACCTGGATCTTTGTACTTGACAGGGATAGGACCCGAAAATAGCTCACTAATATTAGTGGCTAGGAAGACTTTCTTAGGAACATTAGTCTTTCTCTTCTTGGTGCACATGTCCTTAAGAAACTTAGTATAGGAAGGAACTTGTTGGATGGCATCAAGAAGTGGCACATTTATCTTCACTTGGTTAAACATCTCGATTATCTTGTCCATGTGCGGGTTTTGCTTGTTATTTTTCAGCCTATTCGGAAATGGTACTATAGGCTGGTGCACCTGGCTGGCTGACTTGTCTTTTTCAGACTCGTCCGAATTGGAAGAAATTGGATTGGATGAGGTGGAAGCTTGATTGTGGTTGTGCTGAATAGGATTGGTGGGTGTTGACACTTGGTTATCAACTTTCTTTCCTGACCTCAATGTATGCACAGCATTACATTGATTGAATGAAGGATTCTCAGCCAGATGAGCTTGTTGGGAATTCCTCGGATTGGTGATTGGCTGACTAGGCAGGGTACCCTTTTGTCTCTCATTCTGTGGGTTGGCTAATTGGCTCATTTAAACTTCTAGCCTCTGAATGGTTTGCATGAGAGAGTCTTGGTTTTTCATATGTCTCTCCATGTTTCTCTCAAAGTCAGTCATTCTTCTTTCCAATTGAGGATTATGGAAGGAGGATTGTGGAGCTTGGTTAGGAAAGTTCTGTTGATAATTTGGAAAGCTTGGTGGATGGTTGGGAGAATTATTATGGAAATTGGAGAAGTTGGGTTGATGATTGGAAGAATTGTTACCATGATGGAAGTGGTTAGCATGATTGGATCATGAATGTCATTGTTGTTCTGGCTCCATGAGAAATTAGGGTGATTTCTCCAGCCGAGATTGTACGTTGGTGCGTAAGGATTGTTGTTCGGCCTTGAAAAAGCCGCATTCATCGGTTCGTGATAGGATTGCTGAGCCTGAAACACTGGGCATTCCTTGAATACATGGTTCATGGCTTGACAGTAAGTGCAACCCGGGGGTGAAAATTGGTTCGGGCTGACTTGATTGACTGGACTTGGTTCTTTCGTCTCTAGAGCTTCCAGTCTTCTAGCTAAATTAGCTAACTTAGCCTCATTAGCGATGGACGATTCTATGGAGTGGAGACCTCCTTTTGAAGAGATGGAGTTAGGATTCTTAGGGGCCTCACTCGCAGATTCCCATTGGATGGTTTTCTCAGCTAAATTTTCATACAAATCCCATCCCTCATCTTCATCTTTCTGCAAGAAACCCCCTTGGCACATACTTTCTAAGAGGGTTTTGGTGGAATAGTCTAAACCGTCATAGAGAATTTGGCATTATCGCCATTTCTCTATTCCATGATGTGGACATTGGACAAGGAGGTCCTTAAAGCGTTCAAAGTACCTCCAGAATGGTTCACTAGGCTCTTGCTTAAATTGCACGATCGTCTTCCTAATGAGAGCGGTTTTATGGATAGGATAGAATTTCTTCAAGAAGACCTTGATGAAACCATCCCAAGATGTGATGGAACCGGCTGCTAAGCTGTAGAGCCACTTTTTTGCTAGGTCCTTAAGTGCAAACGGGATAAATCTCAACCTAATAGCATCGTCTACAAGGTGTGGGATTTTCATCATAAGACATACTTCCTCAAATTCTCTTATGAAGAAGTAGGCATCTTCGGACTCTAGACCATGAAATTTGGGGAGTGTGTTGATGAATTGAGGCTTGAGCTCGAAATTGTATTCACCAACCGATGGAAGTGAAATGCAAGATGGAAGTGAGGTCCTAATCGGGTAGAACCTATCCTGCAGTGATGTGGATTGAGCCATTACCGGATCTGGTCTAGGTTCAAACTTGGGTGGTGATGTGTTTCTAGTCAACCTAGATGAATTGGGGTCTCTTGACCACACTTGCATACACAAACACAATCACAGTCACAACAAGTTCAAACAACAGTCAACAATAGAAATCAACCAAGCCTAGTCTAAGGTAACCTCGACCTAGACAACTCCTAACTGGTTGATTGTCCACAAGAGGTAGAATGTAGACCTTGACCACAAGCTAATCAGCAGGTCAGGGCAAGATTGGTGGGAGGTTTTCCGTCAAAAGACGTTCCTTAATTAAGTAACCACCAATCTTCGGGCTTTCGGCCCTCAATCCCCTTCCTTGACACTGATTTAACAGGGGTCAATTTCCAGCACCTTCCCTCTTTAGGATAATCTCCTAGTGAGTTCGAGATGTCCCTAAGGCCAACGTCTATCAAATTTTAATTAGGCTTAGGTTGTGCGTGCTTGGAGATGGTTTGTGGGCTAAGGAAGGGTAATGACTTCCCCACCTTATCTTGATTTGGTTTTGCCCTTAAAATTGATTCGTGCAAAGTGTGCAAGATATAGAAAGTAACATTCAAAAGCAAATATCACCCAAGAATGTTTCCTATGCTATATGCTATGCATACATAACTTGTCTCTAGCTCTCTTCAACAGTAAAGTAAAAGAATTGAAAAGACTTGTGCCTAGAATGTAAATGTCTAATCAATTTTTAATTTTCAACGAATATTTTACTGTTGACTTAAAAACAGGGATGTTGGATAGAAACACTAGCATAAATATGACATAAAAAACTGAAATTTTTGCAAGCAATATGTCCTGCAAAACAAAGTTTTTAGTAGTCCCAAAAAAATTTCAGATTTGCAAAGCAATTTCTTGAAATTCTGTTTCCTACTTTCGAGAGTAGGGGCACAGAATTTTCAAGTCTTCTTGGCAAAGCTTGAATGCTAGATCGTGATCTTCGAGTCCCTGAAACAATACACAAAACTTGTTAAAACAACTACACCGTTCCTTCCCCGGCAATGGCGCCAAAAATTGATTGCTAAAATAGATGAAACAACCAAGGAGTTTAAGAATGTACCGTGTAGCTTGTGGCTAACGGGTCGTGTCCACAAGGAGGGATGCGATGGAAACTTTTCGATGAGTCATTTTAAAAACAAGGAGTTTGTGTTCGTTTTTTAGGAAAAAGAGAATATAAGGAAAAGAGATGAAAAAGAGAAATTTCAACTTTCAGAAAAGGATTTGGAGGAGGTGATTTTTTTTTAAAAAAACTTTAAGAGTTGTGATGTTGTTTTATAATAAGAAATCAAATCTGGGCTTACTATCTTCCTACTCAATTGTTCATTCTTCTCTTAAAGTATTAAGTCCCTTAAGTTATCATTTGCAAAACTTAAAGTTGCTTTTTTTTTTAGAAAGCTTTAAGTAAAGCACATAAGATGTAGAAGGTTTGTGTCCTTTTTCTTCAAGAAAGAGTTGGAATCGGATATTAAAACATAAAGCGCGAAGAAGCAAGAATGAATTAAAAACGATTCACAAGAAGTTCAAGAAAGAATGGTGAATTCAACTATCCATACCCATCCTCATGTGCCTTCAAGAACACTTTCAAAAAGAAAGGCTTTTAAGGGAGGCATGCATATGAGTCATCGAGTCTTTTTCTTTTAAAAACAGAAGAGAAGAAAACAAGAGAGAGTCGATAGCTAGCCCAGAAAAAGTGTTTAGTTACACATGGAAAGCGAAGAAAACAACGACATAATATAAAGCATACCGTACTGCAAGTGAAAGAGAAATCGGCCCGACTTTTGTATTGTTGTCACTTCAACCTTCAAGTACAAGCTCTCAGTCCTCTCTCTCACAAGTTTTTGAAACTGGACTACAACTTAAAAAGCAAGATAACAACTTTCTTTCTAGCTAACAATGAACCTAGATCCTAAGAAAATAAGTGCAAAATTTAATCCTAATCTTCGCTGCTTTTTTCCTTGCTGAAAGAGGTATTTATAGCCAAAAACCTTGACCGGGAAGGTTGGGGGAGCAAACGCTCCCCCAACAGAATTGGTTAGGCCACGGAAACGCAGCTTGGGCCGTGTTTCCGCGGCCTTGGTGTGGCCAGGTGGCCACACAAAGAGGGGGGAGCTTCCTCGTATGAAGGGCATCTCGCATATCCTGCTGGTTTTCTTGTTACTGCTTCAACCGTTGACTGAATCAGCTTTTAATTTTCTGGCTTCGATTCCTCGATTCAAGGAGGGTTTTTCTCAACCCCTTGATATGCCAAGATATAGTCCAGATTTCTCCACTTCGAATTTATTCTGAATTAATTCAGAATAAAGTGGGCTTTTGGGCTTATTCCTCATTTATTTCTTTGAGCATTTGGGCCTACATTTAGCAAAGAAAAAAGACACTTATTAATATCATTTATTAGCAAACAAGTGTGGTAAAGTGACAACATAAATGCAATGTATGTGACAAATCAGTATGATTTAAAGTACATTGGCTCAAAGTGGAGCCCAAACAATTTACACTTTTCTTCAAAATATTTATGTCATTTTCAATACTAGAAGATAAAGTGGAGCATGCAAAAGATGTGCTAGGTGAAGCTACACTAGCATGGTAAACATGTGAAGACAATTCAATTTTTAAAGATTCCTTTTTCTTTAAAACAAAATTCAATTCTTTTGTAATGAAATCAATTTCATTTTCAATAAAAGGTTATCTTTTAAAACAAAATCTAATTTAGAAGATAAAACCTCATTGTTTTTCACAACATCATCACAATCATTTTTGCTTTTTAAAAATTCATTTTCCTTTAGGACAAGGTCAAGTTGAGATTTAAGTGAGTCACGTTCACTAGTAATCTCTTCCTTCTCTTGCAAAATCACTTCAAAACTAGAACACAAATCCTTCATTTCTTCTTTTAAATCAAAATGCTTCTTTTTCAAAAGGTCATGTTTTTGAAAAAAAATTTCAAGCTTTGAAGCAAGTTCAACATTTAAGTTTTGAACTTCTAAACATCCATAGCAATATGAGCTAGAGCTATAATCTAGTTGAGAATCCGATTGTACCTCAAGGGAGTCTTTCCCTTGGACCATGAGGCAATGCTCGTTGGACTTGTCTCTCCTAGATCTTCTCAACTTGTTGATAATCCTTGGTAGCTCGGGAGAAGTCAATATGCTCCAAACTGCAAAAGCCGAATCATAATGAGAAAACACATGTAAAAGATCTTCATTAAGAGATGCTCTAAGTGTCTTAAGTGCAAGTGCATTGGCCTTTTTATGCTTGCTATCATTAGGGTAGGATTCCTTGGTAATGACTTGGTAAACTCTAGATCCTAAGACTTTCAAATGACTACTCATCTTGGCCTTTCAAAGATCATGTCTAGAAAAATCAAACATAGGAGGGCAATCCATGAGTGCAAATTAAATGTGTGCAAATAAAAATGCAAATGAAGATTAGCAAACCAAGATCTCACTCCTAGGCGGTTAAACCAAATATCAGGAGCGTAGGCTCTGATACCAATTGAAAATCACCTAGAGGGGGGTGAATAGGTGATAAAGCTAATCTAATGAACTTAATGCGGAATTCAAAAATTAATTACAATTACAACAATTAATGCAACCAACAAATGATGCACACACAAACTAGCCAAGCATATAAATATGAATGATCAATATGAAATGATGCAAGGCACAAAGTAAAGAGAGAGAGTAAGAGTCAAGGGATCAAGCGCAAATAACAAGATATGTTTCGAGGTTCGAGCACCCAGCTCTACATCCCCGCCTTCACCCAGAAGGATTTCGAATCCACTAGCTTGTCCACAAAGGACTCCCACACAGGGAACCTCCACCGAGGATTTGGGGCAATACAATCACAAGGAGTACCCAACTCCTCTCCTTACAAACACTACCTCCTCCTTGAGGCACAACACCAAGCCAACAAACAATCACCTCAAAACTTGAGGGATTAGCACAAAGCTTATACAAGGATCACCTCACACCTTGAGGGATACAACCCAATAGCACAACCTCCACAACACAATGAGGGAAAGGCACAAAGCCAAGCTAAGATAGGGTTTACAACTTGGTGATCAAAAGACCACAAACAATCTCTTTTCCCACACAAAGATCCTATAGAATAAGATAGTAGATGTAGCTCAAGTGTGGAGAAAACCAAAGGAATGGAAATCAAAAACTCAAAGAAAATCCTTGGGAAAAACTAGAAACCAAGATAAAGAAGTTGAATCAAACACTTTTCCCAAAAACCCTTTTCTTTGATTTTTCAAACCCTAGCAAAAACACCAAGTAGAATGTTCAATTCAAAGCCCAAAAACTTCTTTTGATTGCTATGAAAACACTGGAGAGTCAGGAAAAATTAGCACCAAAAATCTTTTTGAAAACCTCTTTCCAATGGGGTATTTATAGCCCCCAGAAAATTATAGCCGTTGGCAGCGAAAACTGCCAAAAATGAACTACCAGTCGATCGACCAACGGTTACTTTTTAACTGCTTGCAGCTACCGGTCGACCGGGCAGTCGATCGTTCCCAGAACAACCAGAGAGCAATGGGTCTCTATCCGATCGACCGCTCGGTCGACCGTGCGCAACCCGAGAGCAACCTGCTCTCAGTCGGTTGACCGTACGGTCGACTGGCATATGGGCAGCTAGCGTGCACGTATCCGTGCAGGTCGGTCGACCGCTACGGGCGACCAGCTACTTGGTACGATCGACCGTCCGGTCGACCGACCTAGCCTGACAGAGGCAGTTCTGGTCAGAAAAACATGTTATTTTTAAATCTAAAAATTCTCATAAATCTTCTAAAAATACACAAAAATAGTTTTATCATTTTACATTGAAATACAAACTTGTGTTAAAAATTTCAACACAAATTTCAAACATTTTGAACCATTTTTATGTTATAGAAATTTTGCCAAAAACCAAAAACCATATTTTCTAAAACTTGGATTTTTGAATTGAAAATACGTTTTGTCCAAAACTCATCTAAATACAAAAACATGATATTTAAACACATTGAAGCAAGTTGCATATGGACATAAGTCCAATATACATGAAACATATATATATATTCATGTTTTTGACTTTAATTCTAAAATATGTTTTGTTAAAAATACCAAAACATAAAACACATGAACAAGTAAGTCAAAACTAAGTTTGTCTAGGAAGTTGAAGCATGCATGTATATAGAACAAATCTAATATACATTAAACCATGTAAACTTGTTTTGAATCTAATATTCATGAAAACCAAGATCGGTTAAACCAATCAAACCGAAAACCAAAACGGAAACATGAAACGTGTGTGTTGTGAACTTGAGCATATCATACTATTCTAATCTTTACAAATAGATCTAAAACTCAAACTAAACTAGGTAGCGATGTCTTCTTGTAGAGCGCCATCTCTAAGCCGACTCGATCCAAAACTCCATGATCCACCGAGCTTGACTCTAATGAGTGCTATATATGATCTTGTCGCTCGGGCTCTTGAATCATCTCGTGAAAGCTTCCAAACCGTCTTGTTTAAGCTAATCACCAACTAATATCTTGGTTAATGATCTCAAACTAAAATCACAAGATTATTAGTACACATAACTACATGAGTTAATCATCATCAAAACTAGAGTGGAAGGCCTTTGGGCCAACAACTTCCTTGATAGCGGTGCATCAAATGTGTCCATCAAGTCCATACAACCACTATCAAGGCACCAACTCTCTCACATCGTGTGAGAGCCCGCACCTACATCAAATACAGAAGGTGGGGATTTTGGTACCCATTTTCTTTTGGGTCCTTGAGGGTCAGCATTGTAAGGAACCCAAACATTTTTCTTATTAGCAAAATTTAAAGCATTTATCTTATCATAACAAAATTTTGCTGGATGGCCTTTGCGGCTACACATTTGTATACTCTAGGACGCATATGAGTGTGGGTGTGGCTGTAATATCCCCCATCTAATTATACTGTATCTTTGTTTTCCTGAAGTATTTATTTTAATTTACAAATTATTTTTATCAACTTAATCCATTATTTTCTTTCTTGTAATTATTATTAATATTATTAGTGTTGCTATTATTACTGTCAATTATTATTATTATTATTATTATTATCTTGTAATGTTATTGGTATTATTAAGTAATGTTACTACTAATGCTGGATTATTATTTTGTAGAGGCGTATTCCTCATCCCTTGATATCCATTCATGTCTTACTCTTTGACCCGACCCATTGGTGATCCAATACCCATTACTCTATTTGGATTCTTTACTCATTACCTTGATTACCCATTACCCGTTTGGATTCCATGGCCCATGAACCGTTCCTAATCCTATACCCATTAGCCTATTTGGATCCAACCCGTTAGCATAACCGCCACCCGCAAACCCAATAACCCAATACTCTTCCTATAAATATTCCTTAACCTAAACAAGAAACCCTAACCTAGTCATTAACCCTAATCTCTCCTCCCAATCCAGCAGCCACACTACCTTTCTTCCTCTCTCCATATGCGGCAGCAACAGCTACAGCCATCCCCTTCCTTGGCTGAATCCCCATCCAGGTTGGCCGCCTCCCCGTGGCAGATCTCCTCTCCTCCTGCAACAGCGACAGATCAGTGCAACAGGCCAGCCACCACCACAAGTCCAGGGTTGGCCATCTTCCTCCGTCTGATCTCCGCAACATCACCAGCAGCCGCAACAAGGCCGATCTCCAGCAGGCCGAGCAACAGCCCCCTTTCGGCTGCGCCCTCCCCTTTGTGCGCCACCATTTGCAGCTCTCCTCGGCAGTGTAGCAGCATCCAAAGCAGCACCTCCCTGCAGCTTGCGACACCAACAGCCCTTGGCAGCACCACCACAGACCAGCAACAACAGAGCCAGGCCGTGTGCCTCCTGGATGGCAGCAACAGGCCACCAACAGCACATCAGGCCTCCACCTCTCCAGATCTGTACCAGCATGTCCACAACAGCGACATGGCAATCCAGATCCAGCGCACGGTATCGTCCCGACAGCCCCTCGATGTGAGTGTTTGCTTTTGTCTCATTTGTCCTATTTACCGTTGTCTACATGTATTATTTTTTACTTTTATCATTTCATGTGATTTCCTGTTATATTTTACCAGTTTCATTACTTGTATTCGTTCATGAGATATGTATGATTGTTTACTTTAATCACCTAGTTGATATGAACTTATACCAGTGTCATTTTATGTGTTACTAGTTTGTCGTTACTGGCGTAGGCCTATTTTTGATATACCTTTAGGCTATGACTTGACTCGATCTATTGATTGAATAGATTAAATACTTAGTTGAGCATTAGATATATATGAATTTTGTACTTGGACATTGAGATATTAGAGTTATATCATTTCATGAATAGATGATTACTGTTGCAGACTGGGACTAATTGTAAAGGGACTTGGACTGTACACTAGGTTGATCTTATGTTAGATTGGTTCGTGATTGTGGTTTATGATCTACAATTTACCTAAACAATTATCAGACTTAATATTCCTTACTTGGTGATAATTCAGTTAAGAATTTATTCGAGTATTTGAGGACAGATGATATATCTCATGTAGAGTACTTTCCAGACTTGTTATTCTTTTATTGGTAATAACTTAGGTGATGATTTATTCGGATATTGATGGTGGACTTGTTATGATGTTAGAGATTGGAATACTTGATACTTGGATCAGTATATAGACATAGTTGGAGTTTGGATCGAATTTGGATTTATGTTATTTACATTGGATATTGACCAGTATTGAGATGTGACTATTTTAGTTGGATTGTGATTTGGATAGATCTTGAGTTAGAGTTTATCTGGAATTTACATTCTATATAACGAAGTCTGATCTACATTAAGATGAGTTTGACATAGTTGGTTTATAGTTGTGAGCATTTGAGATTTGTTTAGATGATATTTTGTTGATGTTGAGTATCAAGAGTAGGTATTCTAAATCACATATTGTTTGAGGATGATTCCATACTTCATTATGATTTCGGTGTCTGTTGACTTGTTGACTCGAGGACATACCACGTGTTTCAGGATTAGTATTGATCAGTTCAGTTAGGGAGATAGAGTTATTATGAGAGTAATTTCATTGATATCAGTGATTATATTACATGTTTGGATGATAGCTATTGATCGATCTGATTATTGATGACTTGGAGGATGGATATATTGATGACTTTGAGGATAAGAGATGATTATATTCATTTCCCAGATTATTCTTTTCTTGATAGTAGGTCATTACCCATCTTGAATATCATGATTAACTAAGAAACCTGACTAATTATACTTGGTATCTACCTAATAACTATCATGTCAATGTTACTTAATTGCTGGGAAAATATTGTTACACGGTAACAACGCTTTCATGTTATACTTGTTATATATTCCTGTTATACCGGTATCCTGTTCCTTGATATTTTATACTCCTGTTATACCGGTACCCTTACTTTCACATGTTGATATTATTACCGTGACTACCACTCAGTCATCCTAGTGATTTAAGTAACATGTATATTAAATAATCCTGATGAACTAAAACATGATAACAAACAACTTACACTGGGATTGGGGAGATTGATGGAGGAGACAGCGTCCGTATTTTGGGTGGACCTAGGATTTAGGTTGCGCAGCCGAAAGAGGGTTCCACTGCAGGGTTCCTGTGGGGTGACTGGCACCCTGTCATGTTTCCTGTTATACATGTTATACATGTACCTGTTCCTGTTTACATGTTCCTGACTACCTTGCGGTAGGTCCTGGTTCAGCGCCAGGAGTCTGGGCCGTGGTCCCGGGTATGCACGGGACCCACCTAAAGCATGGACAATGTCTCCAACTGATCAGTTTCAATAACTGAGGACATCGATTGGCATGTGTGGTAGGCGTAGTTTGGGATGCGTCTATTACATGTGACAATTGGTGTTCGCTGACATAATTAATAATAAACTTTTGATGCTTTGTGACTGACTGTGATCACCTGGTTGTATATTTATATATCACTATGTTAGACTCATGATTATAACCATGACCTGATTATCATGACCAGGACCAGATTATGTACTAGGTAAGAGATATTGCTAGGATATACATCTAGACATCCGTTGTTTGCTACAGTTGCTTTACTTGTCTTGTACCTGTACTCTTATTCTTGCTATCTTTATTCGTGTTGCTATCATGTATATTATTGCATTGTTATTCAGTTGCTTATGTAATATGTTATTTGATTATCTTATATCTGTAGCTGTTCTTATTATTATTTATGCACATTGTTTCTTCTGCACGAGCTCTTTCCCCTTTACACACACACTCACCAGGTCGCGTTCTGACGACCCTGGATTTGCACGTCTAGATATTGGACGGTTTGTTTCTGTTGTGCAGATGTTCGTTGCGCTCATATATAATGCGAGGAGCTTGAGTCCCTCTCTGTTCTGGTATCCTCATTTCTGTTGTATTCCTGTTACTTTCATGATTTTCCCTTTATCACTTTCAGCTGCCATTTTCTTGTCATTATTCATCTGCTATCATTGTGATTGTCTGTATATGTACTATTGCAGTGATTATTGATTATCATGGTTTAGATTTATAGCTTGTTCAGGTTACTTTAGGCTTAGCGTATATATGTGGGGTATTTTCCTCGCGTATATACGTCGCCGACTCGTGTCGCGACTCCGTTTCTACGTATTTTGGGAAGCGGAGCGTAACAGGGTTTTCTTGGTATCAGAGCCTAGGTTTTCGACTTGCGATGTTGAATTTTGAATTTTGATACTCGCAAGATGACCTAGTTCTTACCTGTAACTTGAAAACAAGCTATAGTTGCACTGCAGTATACATATACTATTCATATGATAATATTGACTCCATTTGGAATTGATCGTCCTCCCTTTGGAATTCCATTCTTGATCTGTTGATATCCATGAGTCCAACGCTTCAGTTAGAGTGATTTGGATGTCCATCTTGATTTCATCCTTCTTTCCTATTCGTTTCTCCTAATTTTATCTCTTGAGATTGTTACTCCTTGTTGAAGCCAGTACCAGAAATCAGACCGCGCAGTGGAAGCGTGGTGAAGTCTTGATGCAGTGAGAAGCGGTGTGGAAGCTTCATCTTCTTCCTAATTTGATTTTTGTCATTCCCTGCTTTATTGAAATTTCCAGGACGAAATTTTTATTAAGGTGGGTAGAATGTAATATCCCCTATCTAATTATACTCTATCTTTGTTTTCCTGAAGTATTTATTTTAATTTACAAATTATTTTTATTAACTTAATCCATTATTTTCTTTCTTGTAATTTTATTAATATTATTAGTGTTGCTATTGTTACCGTCAATTATTATTATTATTATCTTGTAATGTTATTGGTATTATTAAGTAATGTTACTACTAATGCTGGATTATTATTTTGTAGAGGCGTATTCCTCATCCCTTGATTTCCATTCATGTCTTACTCTTTGACCCTACCAATTGGTGATCCGATACCCATTACTCTATTTGGATTCTTTACTCATTACCTTGATTACCCATTACCCATTTGGATTCCATGGCTCATGAACCGTTCCTAATCCTATACCCATTAGCCTATCTTTACTCATTACCTTGATTACCCATTACCCATTACCCATTTTGGATTCCATGGCTCATGAACCCGTTAGCATAACCGCCACCCGCAAACCCAATAACCCAATACTCTTCCTATAAATATTCCTTAACCTAAACAAGAAACCCTAACCTAGTCATTAACCCTAATCTCTCCTCCCAATCCAGTAGCCGCACTACCTTTCTTCCTCTCTCCATATGCGGCAGCAACAGCTACAGCCATCCTCTTCCTTGGCTGAATCCCCATCCAGGTTGGCCGCTGATTAGTCTCTAATTTTGCATAATTGTCATCACATTCTCACATTTATTTAATAATAAATTCTGCTAATAATACCTTGCTTGCTTGATCTTAGGTCAATGGTGTTCAAATGAAGAAGAAGACCCAAATCACCATTTATTTGGTGATTAAAGGGGTATTAAAATAGCTATTGACCTAAAAAGCTGGTTCTGTCAAAACCAGGGGCGCCAAACCAGAAACCGGCAACTTTATCCGACAGGGCGACAACCAGACAACGCACGACAGGCGGCGCCGCGCGCGCCGCAAAGGTATTGCCGCGGAAACGCGGCTTTTGCCGCGTTTCCGCGGCAATACGGCGGAGCCACGTGCGCCGTTTGCGGTCAATTCTTGTCCCCTGCGTCCCCCGTTCCTCTGAAGTTATAAATACCCCCCTGGGGTTCTTAACTGAAGAGAATGCAGAGTAGAGGCAAGTTTAGGAGTAGTTTTGATTTCCATGTTGTAATTTAGTTTAGGTTAGGTTAGTTTCTCTTCTTCTTCCCCATTGTATATTTCCATTTTTTAGATCTTGTATTAGGAGAAGGAGTGATTCATGAGTGGAATGTAAGAGTACTTGTAGTAGAAGGTGACAAGCTATGAAAGGTGCTCTCTTTACCTCTCTTTGTTTTCTATCTAACTTCTTTTACATGTGTAACTAGTTTTTCCCTCATGGCTCTAACTACTAACCATCTAACTAGTCTTACTTCTTTATGATAATCCACATGAATCTAATAGCCTCACTTTGGCCTTGCTCTTGCAAGAGCCATTGATGGCTCATGATGATGGATCTAACACTCTAACTTCCTAACCGCTAACAAGCTAACATTACTTTACTTCATGCTTGCTCTTATGGGTTTTGATGATCTAAGTGTAGCTTGTACTTGTTATGTTGTGTTGGGTTGTAAAGAGTTACATATGGGCCATGCTTTGAATCGCTCTTGAACCAAGGACTAGTGATGGCCAATGATACGTGTGAGGCAACTATCACTAAGAGGTTAGCGTGTTGGTGGAGTCATTAGTAGTTAGTGCCGTGAGCTTTCTTTATTTTCCACTTATTTTAGAAATACAACAAAAATCACAAAGACATTCTTTTCAATGTTTCTCACTTCTTCGTATTTCACCGTAACTCTCTTTTCTTTTCTTTTCATTTTTTAAAACTTTGAAGAAACTTTAACAAACACGTGAATCAGCCGGTAAAGCTTCTATCGCCTCCCGTCCTTGTGGATACGACCCGTATAGCCACTTTGCTACTACGGAAGAATCGCAAAAGCAGTAACTTCGACCCACATTTCCATCTTTTATTTTAGTACTTGCTTTTTGTTGCGATCAAATTTTGGCGCCGTTGCCGGGGATGGGAACGGTTTGATTTCACAAGTTTGCTAACTTTTCTTCTTTGTTTTTTGGTGTGCAGGTTAAAGTTTTAGCATTGCGGAAGTCCACACTTGCTCAAGTGTGGTCGGGTAATTCTTGTATATTTTTCAGCTGCTAATTTTTGTTTATATTACCTGTGCACTGTAAATAATTGTAAGAATTAAAATACGGTAATTGGATGCTTTAAAATGGTTTAGACATTTGCATCTAGGCACGTGTCAATTTTCATTCCAATATCCTGTATTTTATTCTTTTGTTATTGTGATATTGATAGGAGGTGTATATATGGCATTGCATATAGTATAGGACAAACACTTCAGTGATTTACTCGCTTTTTTGTGTTCATCTTATCTATATTGCACACTTGCACAAATTTAACTTAAGGGCAAAACCCAAAACAAGATAAGGTGGGGAAGTTATTACCCTCCCTTGGCCCAAAAATCACCTCCCCACTCACACAACCCAAGCCTAAATAAAACTTGCTAGACGTTGGCCCCTAGGGACATCTCGAACTCATTTAGGAGATTGACCTAAGGGGGAAGTTGTTAGAATTTGACTCTTGCTAAATCGGTGTCTAAGGTTGGGGATTGAGAGGCGAAACCTCGAAGAACGGTGGTTTGGCATAATTAGGCCCGTTGCTCCGGCACGGATACCTCCCACTGTCTTGCCCCTACCTGGCCGATTAACTTGTGGTCAGCTTCCGACAACAGACCCCCCGTGGACAGTCTAACCAGTTAGGAGTCGTCTAGGTCTAAGTCAACCCTAGCATAGGCTTGTTTTCTTCTTCTTTTTCTTTGTTTGTTTGTTTGTTTGTTTGTTTGTTTTTCTTTTTTTTTGTATACTGTGATATGGATTTTAATAACAACAATTCTTTCAATTATAATATGAATTCATATTTCACTCCGACCTCATTTGACTCGGATAACTCTGACCCGGCAATGTACAACATGAACCAACCAGATATGCCGGGTTGGGATTATCAGAATCAATATGACCCATATCCCCAACCATATGATCCTAATTTTCAAAATAATTTCAACTCTTCACAGAGTTCATGGGGATTCACCTACCCCGAGTCAAATTTTCAACCATCTTGTCCACAATTTTCACAATATTTATTCCCCAATTTTGATTCATATACTCCTTGTCCTGAACCACCAATTGAAGAAAAATCATCATTGGAAAGGAGTATGGAAGAGTCCCTACAACAAATGCAAAATTTGCTCAATTCACAATCCTTTTCATATCAAACTCCACATACTCCTTTTCTAGAGCATCCCATTGAAGAAGAATCTGAACTAGAAAAGCGTTTGGAAGTCTGTTGTGAAAGAATGCAAAACATGTTGGACTCATTCTCTCCACCAAATTTTCAAGAGTCATACTCATCTTTTCCAGTCACATCAATTCAAAATGAACAAACTTCAATACTGGACTTGAGTATGGAGCCCTTGCGTGAGTTCGAGCAGCAACCGCAAAATCCGATGGACTCACAAATCCACCATAATTTCCAAAATCCACTTCCATACTCATATTTTCAAGAACCAATCACAAAGAGTATGGAAGACATGATTCCAAATCCAAATTCTGTTACACGGCCTATCAGTAAGTTAGATTCACTTTTGAGCGAATTGATCAATGAGAGCGAGGAAAGCCTTTCTTGTCAAACTTTGACCAATTCCTATATCCCTAGCTCTACTGATTGGACCCATGAATCATGTCATTTTGGAAATCCAACTTCAATTTCAGAACATGCATTTGAACTTGACCATGCTCCAAGTTATGAAAATCGCCTGGACATTCTGGCAAGTTATCCCTTTCCTGAAATTGAAATCGAACCTGACTGTGATCCTGAACCTCATGTTAGTAATTCCATTTCGCTTTTTAACTCAATAATGACCCCGGTATCTTTACCAGATTTTTTCTCTATTCCGGAGTCAACGTTGAATCCTGTACCAGTACACCGTGAAATGGAATCACCAATCTCTCATGATCACACCTCATTCATGGGGACAGTGTGTGAACATCAATTCTTTGGTCTGGACTCTATTTTTGAACCAATTTCGACTCTCATTGTTGACTCTCGACTTGATCTGAGTCAACTTCCCGAGGCAGAATCGGTTTTTGTTCCTGTTCCATTTGAGTCCAAATCAATCATCTCTCAAAATCACACTTCATTGTTGGACAAGAATATTGAAGAAAATGACTCAGTAATTATTTTTGAAATTTGGAAATTAGATGGGGATAAATTTTTAAATAAGATCATTCAATCCATCATTTCTTTCTGGGGTCATATTAGAGAGGTCCTTGGTGGATTTCTGGATGATCCACGATATCTTGATTGGGTCGCAACACTTGGCCCAATCCGACCACCTCCAGAACCACCCCCTTGAGGTAATCTTCCTTCCCTCTCCATTTATTTCATGTCTATACACATTCACGATGCATTGAGGACCATGCATGAGATAAGTGTGGGGGAGGGTTTACTAACGTAGCTAGTTTTATATTTTCTTTCTTTTACACTTCTTTTATACTTCTTTTTACTTAAAAATAAATAAAAAAAATAATAAATAAAAAATTTCTTTTCTTTTTACAAAACTTTTTGAAACAAGAGAAATAGTTTTGATCCATTTTAAGAAAATTAAGATTATCTTAGGAATTAGGAAGACCTAAAATTATGAAATTTTAAACCAAGTCAAAATATAGATCTTGTCTAAATTATAGGATAAGAAAGTAAAATTGAAAAGATAATTTGATCTTGAATTTTTTGCCTTAGATTTATGCACTTCACACTTACACAATTTTTGGGATTGAAACAAAGACTAGAAATGCCATAAATATATATATATATATATTAAAAAAAAAATTTTGTCAATAAAAACCACTCATTGAAGTTGGGTAATTATGCCTCAGGAAGCATGATTATTCATACCTAAAACGGTGGACAAAAAATCAAATAATCCCCTTTAGTTTTGTGGCCTTATTTACTCGAGTCCTTAAGTCCGAGGGATGTTTTCTCATCTGGTGCCCTAAGACCATCTGGTTTGGGAGTCACCGGCTAAAGGCTCACTACCCGGGTAGATAAGAAAGCCTAAGAAAACTAAGGGAAGAAAAAAAAAAGAAAAAATAATAATAATAAATAAATAAATATATATATTAAATAAATGGCATGAAAGTTAGAGTCGATATCCCAAAAACTTTCACTGTTCACAAAGTGCATATTTTTCTAAGAATTTTATGAAAGATCAAAGAGTTAATTCAATTTTAAATTCTTACATTTAATTTATCACAAGATTTTTTGCATTCTGACTTAGTTTAAGAAAGAACAATTTCTGGTTAACCTATGACCTTGGATCACTTATATTTTCACAAAAATACTTCAATACTTTTCTCTAATTCAAAATGCGTTTTCAAAAATACTAACATTTAATTTCTTTCTTTATGGATTTTGTGGGTGTAATCCGCTGAAAACCCTCAGGAGATAAAACTCCTCCTCTAAGGGGAACTTAGAGGTTTAACGGCTTGTTGCACATGCTCAGTGCAATCGCGTCACCTGCAAAAGTGGTGTAATAATTTCCTTAGGTTTTTTGTTTTGCTCGGGACGAGCAAAAGATAAGTGTGGGGGTGTGATTAGTCTCTAATTTTGCATAATTGTCATCACATTCTCACATTTATTTAATAATAAATTCTGCTAATAATACCTTGCTTGCTTGATCTTAGGTCAATGGTGTTCAAATGAAGAAGAAGACCCAAATCACCATTTATTTGGTGATTAAAGGGGTATTAAAATAGCTATTGACCTAAAAAGCTGGTTCTGTCAAAACCAGGGGCGCCAAACCAGAAACCGGCAACTTTATCCGACAGGGCGACAACCAGACAACGCACGACAGGCGGCGCCGCGCGCGCCGCAAAGGTATTGCCGCAGAAACGCGGCTTTTGTCGCGTTTCCGCGGCAATACGGCGGAGCCACGTGCGCCGTTTGCGGTCAATTCTTGTCCCCTGCGTCCCCCGTTCCTCTGAAGCTATAAATACCCCCCTGGGGTTCTTAACTGAAGAGAATGCAGAGTAGAGGCAAGTTTAGGAGTAGTTTTGATTTCCATGTTGTAATTTAGTTTAGGTTAGGTTAGTTTCTCTTCTTCTTCCCCATTGTATATTTCCATTTTTTAGATCTTGTATTAGGAGAAGGAGTGATTCATGAGTGGAATGTAAGAGTACTTGTAGTAGAAGGTGACAAGCTATGAAAGGTGCTCTCTTTACCTCTCTTTGTTTTCTATCTAACTTCTTTTACATGTGTAACTAGTTTTTCCCTCATGGCTCTAACTACTAACCATCTAACTAGTCTTACTTCTTTATGATAATCCACATGAATCTAATAGCCTCACTTTGGCCTTGCTCTTGCAAGAGCCATTGATGGCTCATGATGATGGATCTAACACTCTAACTTCCTAACCGCTAACAAGCTAACATTACTTTACTTCATGCTTGCTCTTATGGGTTTTGATGATCTAAGTGTAGCTTGTACTTGTTATGTTGTGTTGGGTTGTAAAGAGTTACATATGGGCCATGCTTTGAATCGCTCTTGAACCAAGGACTAGTGATGGCCAATGATACGTGTGAGGCAACTATCACTAAGAGGTTAGCGTGTTGGTGGAGTCATTAGTAGTTAGTGCCGTGAGCTTTCTTTATTTTCCACTTATTTTAGAAATACAACAAAAATCACAAAGACATTCTTTTCAATGTTTCTCACTTCTTCGTATTTCACCGTAACTCTCTTTTCTTTTCTTTTCATTTTTTAAAACTTTGAAGAAACTTTAACAAACACGTGAATCAGCCGGTAAAGCTTCTATCGCCTCCCGTCCTTGTGGATACGACCCGTATAGCCACTTTGCTACTACGGAAGAATCGCAAAAGCAGTAACTTCGACCCACATTTCCTTCTCTTATTTTAATACTTGCTTTTTGCCGATCAGCCGCCTCCCTATGGCAGATCTCCTCTCCTCCTGCAACAGCGACAGATCAGTGCAACAGGCCGGCACCACCACCAGTCCAGGGTCGGCCATCTTCCTCCGTCTGATCTCTGCAACATCACCAGCAGCCGCAGCAAGGCCGATCTCTAGCAGGCCGAGCAACAGCCCCCTTTTGGCTGCGCCCTCCCCTTTGTGCGCCACCATTTGCAGCTCTCCTCGGCAGCGTAGCAGCATCCACAGCAGCACCTCCCTGCAGCTTGCGACACCAACAGCCCCTGGCAGCACCACCACAGACCAGCAACAACAGAGCCAGGCCGTGTGCCTCCTGGATGGCAGCAATAGGCAACCAACTGCACATCAGGCCTCCACCTCTCCAGATCTGTACCAGCATGTCCACAACAGCGACACGGCAATCCAGATCCAGCGCACGGCATCCTCCCGACAGCCCCTCGAAGTGAGTGTTTGCTTTTATCTCATTTGTCCTATTTACTGTTGTCTACATGTATTATGTTTTACTTTTATCATTTCATGTGATTTCCTGTTATATTTTACCAGTTTCATTACTTGTATTCGTTAATGAGATATGTATGATTGTTTACTTTAATCACCTAGTTGATATGAACTCGTACCAGTGTCATTTTATGTGTTACTAGTTTGTCGTTGTTGGCTTAAGCCTATTTTTGATATACCTTTAGGCTATGACTTGCTCGATCTATTGATTGAATAGATTAAATACTTAGTTGAGCATTAGATATATATGAATTTTGTACTTGGACATTGAGATATTAGAGTTATATCATTTTATGAATAGATGATTACTGTTGCAGACTGGGACTAATTGTAAAGGGACTTGGACTGTACACTAGGTTGATCTTATGTTAGATTGGTTCGTGATTGTGGTTTATGATCTACAATTTACCTAAACAATTATCAGACTTAATATTCCTTACTTGGTGATAATTCAGTTAAGAATTTATTCGAGTATTTGAGGACAGATGATATATCTCATGTAGAGTACTTTCCAGACTTGTTATTCTTTTATTGGTAATAACTTAGGTGATGATTCATTCGGATATTGATGGTGGACTTGTTATGATGTTAGAGATTGGAATACTTGATACTTGGATCAGTATATAGACATAGTTGGAGTTTGGATCGAATTTGGATTTATGTTATTTACATTGGATATTGACCAGTATTGAGATGTGACTATTTTAGTTTGATTGTGATTTGGATAGATCTTGAGTTAGAGTTTATCTGGAATTTACATTCTGTATAACGAAGTCTGATCTACATTAAGATGAGATTGACATAGTTGGTTTATAGTTGGGAGCATTTGAGATTTGTTTAGATGATATTTTGTTGATGTTGAGTATCAGGAGTAGGTATTCTAAATCACATATTGTTTGAGGATGATTCCTTACTTCATTATGATTTTGGTGTCCGTTGACTTGTTGATTCGAGGACATACCACGCGTTTCAGGATTAGTATTGATCAGTTCAGTTAGGGAGATAGAGTTATTATGAGAGTAATTTCATTGATATCGGTGATTATATTACATGTTTGGATGATAGCTATTGATCGATCTGATTATTGATGACTTGGAGGAGGGATATATTGATGACTTTAAGGATAAGAGATGATTATATTCATTGCCCAGATTATTCTTTTCTTGATAGTAGGTCATTACCCATCTTGAATATCATGGTTAACTGAGAAACCTGACTGATTATACTTGGTATCTACCTAATTACTATCATGTCTATGTTACTTAATTGCTGGGAAAATATTGTTACACGGTAACAACGCTTTCATGTTATACTTGTTATATATTCCTGTTATACCGGTATCCTGTTCCTTGATATTTTATACTCCTGTTATACTGGTACCCTGACTTTCACATGTTGATATTGTTACCGTGACTACCACTGAGTCATCCTAGTGATTTAAGTAACATGTATATTAAATAATCCTGGTGAACTAAAACATGATGACAAACAACTTACACTGGGATTGGGGAGATTGATGGAGGAGACAACGTCCGTATTTTGGGTGGACCTAGGATTTAGGTTGCGCAGCCGAAAGAGGGTTCCACTGCAGGGTTCCCGTGGGGTGACTGGCACCCCGTCATGTTTCCTGTTATACATGTTATACATGTACCTGTTCCTTTTTACATGTTCCTGACTACCTTGCGGTAGGTCCTGGTTCAGCGCCAGGAGTCTGGGTCGTGGTCCCGGGTATGCACGGGACCCACCTAAAGCATGGACAATGTCTCCAACCGATCAGTTTCAATAACTGAGGACATCGATTGGCATGTGTGGTAGGCGTAGTATGGGATGCGTCTATTACATGTGACAATTGGTGTTCGCTGACATAATTAATAATAAACTGTTGATGCTTTGTGACTGACTGTGATCACCTGGTTGTATATTTATATATCACTATGTTAGACTCATGATTATAACCATGACCAGATTATCATGACCAGGACCAGATTATGTACTAGGTCAGAGATATTGCTAGGATATACATCTAGACATCCGTTGTTTGCTACAGTTGCTTTACTTGTCTTGTACCTGTACTCTTATTCTTGCTATCTTTATTCGTGTTGCTATCATGTATATTATTGCATTGTTATTCAGTTGCTTATGTAACATGTTATTTGATTATCTTTTATCTGCAGTTGTTCTTATTATTATTTATGCGCATTGTTTCTTCTGCACGAGTTCTTTCCCTTTTACACACACACTCACCAGGTCGCGTTCTGACGACCCTGGATTTGCACGTCCAGATATTGGATGGTTTGTTTCTGTTGTGCAGATGTTCGTTGCGCTCATATGTAATGCGAGGAGCTTGAGTCCCTCTCTGTTCTGGTATCCTCATTTCTGTTATATTCCTGTTACTTTCATGATTTTTCCTTTATCGCTTTCAGCTGCCATTTTCTTGTCATTATTCATCTGCTATCATTGTGATTGTCTTTATATGTACTATTGCAGTGATTATTGATTATTATGGTTTAGATTTATAACTTGTTCAGGTTACTTTAGGCTTAGCGTATATATGTGGGGTATTTTCCTCACGTATATACGTCGCCGACTCGTGTCGCGACTCCGTTTCCACGTATTTTGGGAAGCGGGGCGTGACAGTGGCCATGGCGTACAAAATGTGCATATGCATGATGTCAATGATGTGCATGAATATGTGGAGTTTGTTTCTTTGAAAACAAAGACTGCAATCTAGAATGATTAAAAACACATTTGCTCAAAGTTAAGCTTAAACTATCAATTTTATTTTTCAAAAATTTAATTTCATTTTTATCAATAGTGGCATGTAAAGCCTGGTGAGAATCATTTTTCTTATTCTTTTTAGAAACATTTTCTTTTCTTTTTCAATAATTTTTCCTTTTAAAGAGTTGTTTTCTTGCAAAGCAACTTCCTTTTGTTTTTCCACCAAAATAATTTTATTTTTCAAATTAGTGTTTCCTTCACAAAGATCATTTAATTTAGACATCAAGGAAACATTTTCATTTTTTAAACTTTCATTTTCTTTTTCGAAACATGCAACTTTATTTTTAAAAGAATCATTTTCTTTTAACATGCAATCAAATTTCTTTTTCAAATTCTTATTATCTTTTCTAAGCATGTCATATTTTTCAAGAAGTTGTTGACAAAAAGATGTAAGCTCATCATAGGACATATCAACATCTTCATCTACCTCGGATTCGGTAGTTACCTCAAGGGGGTTATCCCCTTGGACCATGTAGCACACGTTAGAAGCGTCACTTCCAACATCCGAGTCGCTCCCCGCATAATATTGTTCATTTTCGCCAAGGGAGATGATGGTGTTCCAAACTACAAAAGCCGAGTCAATGTTAGCAACCCTACATAAATAATCATTGTTTAGGGTACTCTTCAAAGCATGAATGACTTTTGAGTTATCCTCAATATACTTGCTATTATTAACATATGAATCTTTAATTGTAGTAAGATAAACATGAATACCTAGGCCTTTGAGGTACAAAGACATCTTAACCTTCCAAGTTTGGACGTTAAGAATGTCAAAGGTGGGAGGTGTCATGAAGTCCATGGTGTGTGTACAAATATTGTGATTAGCTATAAATTAGGATCTTTAACTCTAGGTTGTAAGACCCAAATCAAGAGCACTTGGCTCTGATACCAATTGTAAATCACCTAGAGGGGGGTGAATAGGTGATGAGCTAATCTAATGGTCAATTAATGTGGAATTAAAAACTTCTTAAACTAAATACCACGTATAACACAAGAGTGTAGCTGAATTCCCCGTGAAGGGCTCTGGACTAACTCCTCAAGATTCCTCTAAATAAGAGTTGAGGTGCCGCGTTGGCTCTCTTAGTTGAATACAAGTGTTAGCAAACAATCCTCAAGCATATAACAATAAGCACACAATATATCATGCATATAAAGATAAAGGCAATAATAACATGCAAGATATAAAGACAAAAGTAAGAGATAGAGAGTGAGCAATCGCAACCACGGGAGATTTGTTTCGAGGTTCGAGCAGACTTGCTCTATGTCCCCGCCTTCAACACTTGAAGGATTTTCACTAAAAATGATCCCACCGGATCACTCGGTGCCGCAACAGCTACAAGGCGAGTTCGCACTTGAACTCCTTGGACTCTCTAGTCCCGTACACACCGCAAGCCCACAAGCTCGCCGAGGCCGCACCTCAAACAATGAGTTCACACACGAACTCAAAACACCGCGAATCCACAAGTCTGCCTCCTCAAAGCACAAACATGGAACTTTGGTGATCACAACACTTTGATCACCTAAAATCCTCTCAAAACAAAGATCCCTATAGGTAGATATAACAATGGATAGCTCAAGTGTTGTGTGAGAAAACTAGGATTGAAAAGGTGGAGGAAAAATCAAGAAAATCACTCTGAAAAGACTCTTGATAAACTCCCCTTTTAATTGAAAATATTTAGCTCAAATACAAGTGGAGAAAACCTCTTAAAAGAGTTGAAAAAACTAGTGCAAAACCACTTGAAAAATCTTGTGGAAAACAGCCCCGAAAAACCCCAATTTATAGGGCTAGAAAAACTAGCCGTTGGGAGCCAGGTTGACCTGTCGGTGGACCGCCCGGTCGACCGCCAACGATCAGATTTCTGATCGTTGGGGCGTCGGTCGACCGCTGCCTGGAATAGAGAACAGAGTTCTCTGTCGGTCGACCGGCCCAGTCAACCGGGGCTTTCCAGAGAGCAGAAGCTCTCTGCGGTCGACCGGGTCGGTCGACCGGCCCTCCAGCCAAAACTGGCGTGCACGTCTGTGCACGTCGGTCGACCGACTTCAAGCTCTGTCGACCGGTCCGGTCGACCGAAAGAAGCCAGGTCAGGTCAATTTTGGGATTGAAAAACTTGGTTTTTATTTCATAAATAAATCCCATAAAATCTCTAAAATTCGACAAAACTAGTTTCAATATTATACTTTGATAAACAAAGATGTTTGAGTAAAATCAAGACATGTTACAAACATTTTGAACTATTTTTGTAACTTGAAATTTTTGGCTAAAAACAAAACTATATTTTTCCAAAATTGGTTTTTCCAAAACTTATTTTTCCATAACTTCTCCAAATACAAAAACAAGATATTTTAAACACTTTTAAAGCAAAGAGTGTATGGATATGATCCACTACACATACATTATGAAATATCTATGTTTTTGACATTAAGCACTAAACATGATTTTGGTTAAAACATATATACTTTGAATTCCAAGAACCAAACCAGTATTTTTCCAAAATAAAAACTCTTTTATATTTTTCAAAATAAAAATTCTTTTATGAAAACACGTATAAATCAAGAGTGTGTGTGTATATGATAACTTAAGCAATCCACCAACTATTCTATCCTTTACATTTTAACTAAAACAAAATCTTATAAAAACAAACCTAGACACAAGTCTTCTTCTTGAAGTCTTCACTTGAAGTCTTCTCATCTTCTTGACTTGGTCCAAACTTGATCCATAGAGTTAGACTCGTCTTGAGTACTTGATGTCGTCTTGATGCACAAGCTCTTGAATCAAACCATCTAGCTCCAAAACTTGACTTTAAATCCTTTATTGAAGCTACACACCTACTAAGATCTTGATCACAAATCTGAAACTAATTAAACACAAGATCATTTGTACCATAACTACATGAGTTGATCATCATCAAAACTAGAGTTATAGGCCTTTGGGCCAACAATCTCCCCCTTTTTTGATGATGACAAAACTCATGGAGTTATATATATGCATGGATTAAAGTAAAGCTTCAAAGAAGCTCCCCCTTAACTCATGCATCACAAATAAGCAAAAAGATATGGCAATAAGGCACATGAAACATGTATGTAAACATAAGGAGATAAACACAAAACATCAAATTCTATTTCTCCTATTTGCAAAACAAGCAAAACAAAACATATATGCATAAACTTAAATCCTTCTCCCCCTTTATGTATAAAGCAAGGAAAACATGCATATATACTAAAATACTTCTCTCCCTTTTTGTCAATCATCAACAAAGGGGCTAAAGTGAACATAAAACAGTGTTCTCCCCCACAAAGAGGTGAACTCAAATCAATCACTAAAGAGATATATGCGTTATACATTCATGAAGAGGAAGACGCTAAGTTAACTTCCCTACATATATGCATTACATGAAGAAAGGATGACAAACCCTAATTCACATAACACATAATATGCAATATATAAGAGGAGATGTGAAGCTCCTCCTATACACGTGTACCGCATAAAGAAAAGTTGTCAAGCTCCTCAATACAAGATACACTCAACATGGATCTATATGTAGAAGAGATGTTAAGCTCCCCTTGCATATAGGCAATATAAATCAAAAATATTTTTTAATTTTCTCAATAAAATAAATTTTGAGATATCTTAGTAAATCAAATTTTAAGATATCAAATGTAAATAAACATTACAAATTTTGAATTTTTAATTGTAATTGAAACATTTTATCAATTAAAATAACAATGAAATTTTGATACAAATTGTAATCTTGATGCCAATGAAAGAAAGAATTTTATATCTTGATACTAATATAAATTTTCAAGGATACCAATTGAAATAAATAGTTCAATAGATAGCAATTGAAACATATTGTACATTTTGATATCAAAAAATACTAATTGTAAAAAAAATACCAATTGAAGATAATACATAAGCTTATATAAAGATATCAATTGAGAAATCAATTGAAAATTAAGATTTGAAGTAAGCTTTGCATAAACAAACTTTGTGCTTTAAAATATGTAAATATCTTGAAAATCCAGTATAATTATATGTATTTGATTGTGCTTGATTTTCAAAACATATATATGTATGAAGAGACAATATCAATAGGAATTGATATTATGGAAATTATGAAACATACATATATAGAAAACAAAATATGAGTATATACAAAATGAATAGCAATTGAGATACCATTTGAAAATAACAATATAAATCAAGATATAACTCATAACTACCACCCTTTATATGCTCAAGATAAAAGATTTTTCAATAAAGCTTACAAGACATACTCGCCCATCCGTCCACCCATAACGGTGTTGGTAGGGGTTTACGAAAATAATTTTGAAAATATTTTAGTATTGAAAATCAGTACCAAATTGAAGAACAATAACTAGTTAAAATAATTTTTGAAAAACTAGTTAAAGATCCTTCGAAACATGAAACCAAATCATATATCTATCATGAAACATACTAAATACATAAAGTTTGACACTCGAAATCTATAAGGCTCAAAAATAATCATGAAATAAAGTCATGAATAAATAAATAAAAGGTGAGTGCACAAGAATCATGTAATTAGCATTTTTCATGAAAATAATCAATAAAACTCAAAACAAACATGAATCTCATTTTATCAAACAAAAATCATGAAAATCATAAAGAAGATTTTTTTCATTAAAAAAAAACAAACTTCTAGGCATATGTATGTTTTTATCCAAAACTAACAATATGCATACATATCTCAAAACATAAAATGAGTCCATGACATGATTTGCATAAAGGCAAGAAACTCAAGAGACATACATGTATATTCTTTAGATTTGAATAAAAATGCATATACATGAAGTAAAAATATGAAAATAGGTAAAACAAGTGTAAATGAGAAAATCATCAAAACTAGGCTATACATGTTCATATAGTGAGTACAAATAAACAATGAAGTTCAAACATATATGAATCAATTTCTTGCTCACTACTTGTATATGTATATACACAAGTTTTAATAAAATCTACATCTAAACAAGTTATATACCTCATGAAGCACAAAATAAAACATGAACATTTTAACAAACACTAAAACATGCTAAAGATCATCAATCATAAATGCATGTAAATAAACTTAGGAGTTTTAGAGATAGTTACCAAACAAAAGAACTATGCTCTAATTTTCCAAAACATGGTATTTGTCCCACCAAACTTCCTTGATAGCGGTGCATCAAATGTGTCCATCAAGTCCATACATCCACTATCAAGGCACCAACTCTCTCACATCGTGTGAGAGCCCGCACCTACATCAAATACACAAGGTGGGAATTTTGGTACCCATTTTCTTTTGGGTCCTTGAGGGTTAGCATTATAAGGAACCCAAACATTTTTCTTATTAGCAAAATTTAAAGCATTTATCTTATTATAACAAAAGTTTGCTAGATGACCTTTGCGGCTACACATTTGTACACTCTAGGATGCATATGAGTGTGGGTGTGGCCATGGCGTGCAAAATGTGTATATGCATGATGTGGATGATGTGCATGAATATGTGGAGTTTGTTTCTTTGAAAACAAAGACTCCAATTTAGAATGATTAAAAGCACATTTGCTCAAAGTTGAGCTTAAACTATCAATTTTATTTTTCAAAAATTTAATTTCATTTTTATCAATATTGGCATGTAAAGCATGGTGAGAATCATTTTTCTTATTCTTTTTAGAAACATTTTCTTTTTCTTTTTCAATAATTTTTCCTTTTAAAGAGTTGTTTTCTTGCAAAGCAACTTCCTTTTGTTTTCCCACTAAAATAATTTTATTTTTCAAATTAGTGTTTTCTTCACAAAGATCATTTAATTTAGACATCAAGGAAACATTTTCATTTTTCAAACTTTCATTTTCTTTTTCAAAACATGCAACTTTATTTTTAAAAGAATCATTTTCTTTTAACATGTAATCAAATTTCTTTTTCAAATTCTTACTATCTTTTCTAAACATGTCATATTTTTCAAGAAGTTGTTGACAAAAAGATGTAAGCTCATCATAGGACATATCAACATCTTCATCTACCTCGGATTCGGTAGTTACCTCAAGGAGGTTATCCCCTTGGACCATGTAGCACACGTTAGAAGCGTCACTTCCAACATCCGAGTCGCTCCCCGCATAATATTGTTCATTTTCGCCAAGGGAGATGATGGTGTTCCAAACTACAAAAGCCGAGTCAATGTTAGCAACCCTACATAAATAATCATTGTTTAGGGTACTCTTCAAAGCATGAATGGCTTTTGAATTAGCCTCAATATACTTGCTATTATTAACATATGAATCTTTAATTGTAGTAAGATAAACATGAATACCTAGGCCTTTGAGGTACAAAGACATCTTAACCTTCCAAGTTTGGATGTTAAGAATGTCAAAGGTGGGAGGTGTCATGAAGTCCATGGTGTGTGTACAAATATTGTGATTAGCTATAAATGAGGATCTTTAACTCTAGGTTGTAAGACTCAAATCAAGAGCACTTGGCTCTGATACCAATTGTAAATCACCTAGAGGGGGTGAATAGGTGATGAGCTAATCTAATGGTCAATTAATGCGGAATTAAAAACTTCTTAAACTAAATAACACGTATAACACAAGAGTGTAGCCGAATTCCCCGTGAAGGGCTCTGGACTAATGATTGGACTAAAAAGGGTGTACTAATTATGTAGTAAATGTGTTTGATGTACCCTTTCTTGTCTCCGCTATAGCATAGAGCTATACCGAGTCGGATCTCAGGGAGAGCTCGCGATAGAAGCTTTAACGTATGGTAGTGAAGTGATAAAACTAGTATTCTTCTCTTACTTATAAACTTAATGAAGCAAATGCAAAAGAAACCAAAAGAAGATGGATATGTTCATGTAGAAGTGGAAAAGAAATCAAGAAGTGATGTGGATATTGTATTCACAAGAAAAGAATAAGAAAACTTAAAGAAAGTGATCCAAGACTAGATTACCTTGCTAGCTTGCCAAAGCTTACCAAACTCCTTGATAATGAAAGCTTTGCCTAATGTTGTCACTCCATAGGCTTAGAATTCCTCTCACGTGTTGACCTAATTACTTTCTCATTTGCAAGATGGTGGTTTAACCATCGGAGAAGAGAAGATCATACACTTGCAAGATTAACAAAAGCAAACACCCAAGAGTTATTGAAGTGGCTAAGCTAGTGGTGAACTAGTACATGGAATGAAAATCTAGCTACAAGAAGCCATTACAAAACTAAACAAATCTAGAAGTAAATTGCAAGAATTAAACAAAGCAAGTAAGAAAGCATGTAAAGAAAGCACAAGAACTAGAATCAAACTCAAGTAGAGGAATGGAGGATGGATCAATCCTTGCATAGCTTCAAGTGTCACCCTTGATTATACAAGCTCTCTCCCTCACAATCACTCTCTTTTGTAATGAAATCTAGGGATAGAGAAGAGGGACTACAAGAACAAAAACCTAAAGAGAAAATACATGAAAATTACAACTAATGAACTAATCTCCTCTCTTCTCTGATCAGTTTTTGCTCGCAGGTCCAAGTCCAGGTATTTATAGACCAAGGTGAAGGATCCAGAAGCAAGTCTGTTGGCGCAAAATCTGGAGCCAAATCTCCCTGTAACTGCCGCCACTTCTGGAAGCTTCCCAGATCCAGCGGCCAAATCTGGGCCGTTGAGCCCAGATTTTCTGGTGAGATCTTCTTGTTAGGTGGTTAGCCACGTGGAATATCTGGATCTTTCTTTGGGCGCGCGGATCTTTCTAGATCTGGATTTGAATTTGGCTTTATCCTTAACCTTGGATTAATCACTTAATTAGTGTTAATTAAGTGATTATTTGGATATCTCTCCATTAGATTGTGTACCTGCAAATATGTAGAGAAGAGGAGTAAAAATCACATATTTATTTGTAATATGCATGGGGATTATGATGTAAAATATGCAATATTGGATACTAATCACACCCCCACACTTATTCTTTTGCTCGTCCCGAGCAAAACAAAGAAAAGAAAATCTAGACTAACAATTTATTTACACCACTTTCGCAGGTGACGCGATTGCACTGAGCGTGTGCAACAAGCCGTTAAACCTCTAGGTTACCCTAGAGGAGGAGTGTTGTCTCCTGAGGGTTTTCAGCGGATTACACCCACAAAATCCATAAAGAAAGAAGACAAATGTTAGTATTTTCGAAAACGCATTTTGAATAAGAGACAAGTTTACGAACTATTTTTGCAAAAATATAAGTGATCCTAGGTCATAAGTCCACCTATAATCAATCTTCCTTAAACTTAGTATCCATGCAAGATCTTGTTTTCAATTAAGGTAAGAGTTCAAAATTGGATTGAATATTTTATCCTTCATAAAACCTAGATAATATGCACACTGTGCACAGTGAAGGTTTCTGGGATTTCAACTCCAACCATCAAGCCATTTATTTATTTATATATTATTATTATATTATTTTTTTTTTCTTTTTTTCTTCCCTTAGTTTTATTAGGCTTTCTAATTCACCCATGTAGCGAGCCTATAACCGATGACTCCCAGACCAGATGGTCTTAGGGCACCAGATGAGGAAACATCCCTAGGGTTTACGGACTCGAGTGAAAAAGGCCACAAAACTAAGAGGGATTATTCTTAATCACCGTTAGGCGTGAATAATCATGCTTCTTGAGGCACAATTACCCAGCTTAATAAATGAGATCACTGTTAGGCGTGAGTCATCATGCTTCTTGAGGCACAATTTCCCAGCTTAATAAGTGATCTTTTATTTATATATATTTTTTTTCTTTTTTTCTTTTTCTCTTTTTTTTTTTTATTTTTTTATATATATATATGGCATTTTTGGTCTTTGTTTCCATCCCAAGAAATGTGTAAGTGTAAAGTGCATATTATCTAAGGCAAAAAATGCAAGATAAAAATATCTCCTCAATTTTACTTACTTATCCTATAATCTCAAACAAGATCTATTACTTCAACTATGTTTAAGATGTCATAATTAAGGCTTTCTTAATTTCTAAGATACATCTTAATTTTCTTAAAAATAGAGCAAAACTTTGTCTTCTTATTTCAAAAAGTTTTTATTTTTGTTTATTTTTTTTATTTATTTTACTAAAAATAAAATCTAAAAGAAAATAAAAACCTAAAAAGATAAAATCTAAAAAGAAAGATAAAATCTAAAAGAGCAAAACTTTGTCTTCTTATTTCAAAAAGTTTTTATTTTTGTTTATTTTTTTATTTATTTTACTAAAAATAAAATCTAAAAGAAAATAAAAACCTAAAAAGATAAAATCTAAAAAGAAAGATAAAATCTAAAAGAAAATAAAAACCTAAAAAGAAAATGAAAATCCTAAAAAAAATTGAAAATCCTATGATCCTATGTTAGTAAACCCTCCCCCACACTTATTTCATGCATTGTCCTCAATGCATCATGATATATGTATGCATGAAACAAAAATGAAGAGGGAAGGAAAAAAATTACCTTAAGGTGGTGGTCCCGGTGGTGGTCTGATTGGTCCACGGAACATGGCCCAATCATCTTTGCTTTGGGTTTTCAGGAACCCACCAAAAATAGCGAAAATATGACCCACAAGAATGATGTGTGCATGGAAGATTTTTATTATCACCCCATCTAATTTCAAGATTTTCCTAATAATTTCAGAGTCATTTTCATCAAGATCCTTGTCCCAGAATGGAAGATGAAATGATAGAGCAGTTGACTTGGACTCTGGAAGAACAGGAACGACTACCGACTCAGGGAAGTGAATTAAGTCAAGTGATGGTGCAGGAGTCGAAGTGAGTTCAAAAATTGGATCCAAGTCAAGAAATGAAAACTCAAGTCCACAATCATTGTCCAACAATGGGATGTGACCTAATATGGGTGATATCTCTTTACTTCCAATATTAAGGAATTCAAGCTCATCGCCATACAATTCTTCAAAACTTAAGTCAAAATCTTCTGATAGAATTGTACAATCAGTTTCAGAAGTAAAGAGATCGAGAAAATCAAGGTCACATTTCTCATTGAGTTCAATTCCACAAGATGGAGAACTTGCCAAAATGTCAATAGAATCTTCAAAAGTGTAGAATTGGGCAAGTTCAATATGATCCTCAAAAATGGATGATTCAACTTCATTGTGAATTGTGAAAGGATCCAAAATTGACTCCGGGAAAAGATTGATGTGAGGTAAAGATACCGGAGTCATTATGGAATAAGGAAAAAGAATTGAATCACTGAGTCTGGGTTCAAGATCACATTCCTCATGTAGTTCAATAAAATGTGGAGAACTTGCCAATTTATCAATGGAATTTTCAGAAGTGTAGAATTGGTCAAGTTCAATGTGATCATCATAAAAGATTGGTGATTCATTTTCACAATGGATAGGAAATGGATCCAAATCTGACTTGGGAAATGAATTGAAAACCGGTAAGGATATGGAAGTCATGATTGAATCAGGAAGTAGATTGGAATCATCAAATGAAAGTTCAGGATCAAAATCATGTTCCAATTCAATTTCAGAAAAAGGAAAACTTGCCAAATTGTCAATTGGATCTGGAGTTTGGACAAGTTTATTTTTAGGAGATGAAAAACTTGCCAAAATGTCAATTGGATTTGAATTTTGGACAAGTTAAAGTTTAGGAAATGAAAAACTTGCTGAAATTGAATCTGAATTTCCAAGATGACAAGAGTCTTGAGTCGTATCAATAGAGTGTGGTACAATTGGATTAGTCAAATGTTGATAGGCTAGAGTTTCCTCTTTCCTAAGAAGGTTATCCAATTGATCTTTCACACTATTGAAAGACTCGGTACGTGTTGTTTGATATTGTAAGAAAGACTCTTGCAAGATGTCTATACTCTTTTCTAGATGTAATAGATCTACAGATGGCTGCTCTAGAATGGGAGTATAGGAATCTTGAAATTGGAAATTTTGTGAATCGTGTGAGTCAAAAATGGATGGTGATGGAAAAGTGGACTCACACAAGAGATCTTTACTCGTGTCCATGACAAATGGTTGTTTATTAGGAAATGGTGGAACTGAGTAGGACTCTTGAAAATACGGTGGAATTGGAGAGGGAAAAGATTCTGGAAATGTTTGCTCAGCTCGATGTAATTGAGCTTCTAAACTCCTTAATAAGTCAGATTTGTCTTCAAATGGAGGCTCAGAAAAAGGAGTGTATGACGTGGACTCGGGAAATGAATATTGTGAACAAGGTGAATATGATGGACAAGGATTTTGAAAATTTGACTCGGGGTAAGTGAATCCCCACTGACTCGAAGAAGAGTTGAAATTATTTTGGACATTATAATTATTAGATGGGGTGTATGGGTCGTATTGATTCGGATAAGGCCAACCCGGTGTATTTGGTTGGTGCATATTGTAAAACACCGGGTTGGAATTATCCGAATATGGTGTGTGTGTGACATAAGGATTATGATGGAAAGAATTGTAATTGTAAGCCATATCACACAATCACAAACAAAAACAAACAAACAAACAAACAAACAAAAGAAAGAAAAGAAAAATTCTAACCTAAGTTAGGGTAGACTTAGACCTAGACGACTCCTAACAATAGATCGTCCACAGGAGGTTCAGTGTAGACTCTAACCACAAGCTAATCAGCCAGGGAAGGGTAAGGTTGGTGGGAGGTTTTCCGTCCGGAGACGTTCCTTAATTAAGTAACCAGCAACCTTCGGGCTTTCGGCCCTCAACCCCTTTCCTAGACACCGATTTTGCAAGAGTTAAATTCCAACACTTTTCCCCCTTAGGATAATCTCCTAAGTGAGTCCGAGATGTCCCTAGGGCCAACGTCTACTTTTTTATTAAATTAGGGCTTGGGTTAGTGAGTGCTTGGGTTATGGTTTTCGGGCTAAGGAAAGGGTAATGACCTCCCCCACCTTATCTTATTTACGGGTATGCCCTTAAATTTGAATTGTGCAAGTGTACAAGAAATAAAGCTAGGATACACTCAAAGCAAGAAAATCAAGCAAGAGTTTGTCCTAGTCTAATATGCAATGCAAACACGTACCTTGCCTCCAGCACTCTTCAACAGTAAAAGTAAAGAATTGAAGAGACACGTGCCTAAAATGCAAGTGTCTAAACAATTTTTAGCAATTATCACCCAACTTTTTACTGTTTTTTAATTAAGCAGGAATACAGTGAACAACACAGGATTTCAAGTATAGAAACAGCAGTATTTTTGCAGCAACAGAGCCCTGCAGAAAATTGGAGAGAAATGCTCTCAGAAGTGCCGCGTTTCCACTGGATATGCCGCGGGTCCGCGGCTCTTCAGTGGAAGCCTGGTCTCTGTTTTCTTGAGCAGAGAGCCAGGTTCACTTAGATGTTACTGCAGTAAAGAATTTCCTGTTTTCTTCTCCTGTAGCCTGCAACAGAGAAGAATAATAGTTTAGTACTTCACTTTAAACCAAAAAAATACGTCGCTCTCCCCGGCAACGGCGCCATTTTTTGATTGGACTAAAAAGGGTGTACTAATTATGTAGTAAATGTGTTTGATGTACCCTTTCTTGTCTCCGCTATAGCATAGAGCTATACCGAGTCGGATCTCAGGGAGAGCTCGCGATAGAAGCTTTAACGTATGGTAGTGAAGTGATAAAACTAGTATTCTTCTCTTACTTATAAACTTAATGAAGCAAATGCAAAAGAAACCAAAAGAAGATGGATATGTTCATGTAGAAGTGGAAAAGAAATCAAGAAGTGATGTGGATATTGTATTCACAAGAAAAGAATAAGAAAACTTAAAGAAAGTGATCCAAGACTAGATTACCTTGCTAGCTTGCCAAAGCTTACCAAACTCCTTGATAATGAAAGCTTTGCCTAATGTTGTCACTCCATAGGCTTAGAATTCCTCTCACGTGTTGACCTAATTACTTTCTCATTTGCAAGATGGTGGTTTAACCATCGGAGAAGAGAAGATCATACACTTGCAAGATTAACAAAAGCAAACACCCAAGAGTTATTGAAGTGGCTAAGCTAGTGGTGAACTAGTACATGGAATGAAAATCTAGCTACAAGAAGCCATTACAAAACTAAACAAATCTAGAAGTAAATTGCAAGAATTAAACAAAGCAAGTAAGAAAGCATGTAAAGAAAGCACAAGAACTAGAATCAAACTCAAGTAGAGGAATGGAGGATGGATCAATCCTTGCATAGCTTCAAGTGTCACCCTTGATTATACAAGCTCTCTCCCTCACAATCACTCTCTTTTGTAATGAAATCTAGGGATAGAGAAGAGGGACTACAAGAACAAAAACCTAAAGAGAAAATACATGAAAATTACAACTAATGAACTAATCTCCTCTCTTCTCTGATCAGTTTTTGCTCGCAGGTCCAAGTCCAGGTATTTATAGACCAAGGTGAAGGATCCAGAAGCAAGTCTGTTGGCGCAAAATCTGGAGCCAAATCTCCCTGTAACTGCCGCCACTTCTGGAAGCTTCCCAGATCCAGCGGCCAAATCTGGGCCGTTGAGCCCAGATTTTCTGGTGAGATCTTCTTGTTAGGTGGTTAGCCACGTGGAATATCTGGATCTTTCTTTGGGCGCGCGGATCTTTCTAGATCTGGATTTGAATTTGGCTTTATCCTTAACCTTGGATTAATCACTTAATTAGTGTTAATTAAGTGATTATTTGGATATCTCTCCATTAGATTGTGTACCTGCAAATATGTAGAGAAGAGGAGTAAAAATCACATATTTATTTGTAATATGCATGGGGATTATGATGTAAAATATGCAATATTGGATACTAATCAACTAACTCCTCAAGATTCCTCTAAAAAAATAGTTGAGGTGCCCCGTTGGCTCTCTTGGTTGAATACAAGTGTTAGCAAACAATCCCCAAGCATATAACAATAAGCACACAATTTATCATGTATATAAAGATAAAGACAATAATAGCATGCAAGATATAAAGACAAAAGTAAGAGATAGAGGGTGAGCAATCGCAAACACGGGAGATTTGTTTCGAGGTTCGAGCACACTTGCTCTACGTCCTCGCCTTCAACACTTGAAGGATTTCCACTAAAAATGATCCCACCGGATCACTCGGTGCCGCAACACCTACAAGGCGAGTTCACACTTGAACTCCTTGGAATCTCTAGTCCCGTACACACCGCAAGCCCACAAGCTCGCCGAGGCCGCACCTCAAACAACGAGTTCACACACGAACTCGAAACACCGCGAACCCGCAAGTCCGCCTCCTCAAAGTACAAAGATGAAACTTTGGTGATCACAACACTTTGATCACCTAAAATCTTCTCACAACAAAGATCCCTATAGGTAGATATAGCAATGGATAGCTCAAGTGTGGTATGAGAAAACTAGGATTGAAAAGGTGGAGAAAAACTAAAGAAAATCACTTTGAAATCACTCTTGATAAACTCCCCTTTTAATTGAAAATATTTGGCTCAAATATAAGTGAAGAAAACCTCTTAAAGGAGTTAGAAAAACTGGTGCAAAACCACTTGAAAAATCTTGTGGAAAATAGCCCCCAAAACCCCCAATTTATAGGGCTAGAAAAACTAGCCGTTGGGAGCCAGGTTGACCTGTCGGTCGACCGCCCGGTCAATCGCTAACGGTCAGATTTCTGACCGTTGGAGCGTCGGTCGATCGGCCCGGTCGACCACTACCTGGAACAGAGAACAGAGTTCTCTGTCGGTCGACCGGCCCGGTCGACCGGGGCTTTCCAGAGAGCAGAAGCTCTCTGCGGTCGACCGGGTAGGTCGGCCGGCCCTCCAGCCAAAACTGGCGTGCACGTCTGTCGATCGACTCAGTCGACCGACTTCAAGCTCGGTCGACCGGTCCGGTCGACCGACAGAAGCCAGGTCAGGTCAATTTTGGGATTGAAAAACTTGGTTTTTATTTCTTAAATAAATCCCATAAAATCTCTAAAATTCTACAAAAATAGTTTCAATATTATACTTTGATAAACAAAGAAGTTTGAGTAAAATCAAGACATGTTGCAAATATTTTGAACTATTTTTGTAACTTGAAAATTTTGGCTAAAAACAAAAACTGTATTTTTCCAAAATTGGTTTTTCCAAAACTTATTTTTCCAAAACTTCTCCAAATACAAAACAAGATATTTTAAACACTTTTAAAACATAGAGTGTATGGATATGATCCACTACACATACATGATGAAATATCTATGTTTTTGACATTAAGCACTAAACATGATTTTGGTTAAAACATATATACTTTGAATTCTAAGAACCAAACCGGTATTTTTCCAAAATGAAAACTCTTTTATATTTTTCAAAATAAAATTCTTTTATGAAAACACATATAAATCAAAAGTGTGTGTGTATATGATAACATGAGCAATCCACCAACTATTCTATCCTTTACATTTTAACTAAAATAAAATCTTATAAAAACAAACCTAGACACAATTCTTCTTCTTAAAGTCTTCACTTGAAGTCTTCTCATCTTCTTGACTTTGTCCAAACACTATCCATAGAGCTAGAGTCCTCTTGAGTACTTGATGTCGTCTTGATGCACAAGCTCTTGAATCAAACCATGCTAGCTCCAAAACTTGACTTTAAATCCTTTGTTAAAGCTACATACTTACTAAGATCTTGATCACAAATCTGAAACTAATTAAGCACAAGATTATTAGTACAATAACTACATGAGTTGATCATCATCAAAACTAGAGTGATAGTCCTTTGGGCCAACACGACAATGTGGCCCGGCTTCCGACAATTGAAGCATATTACCTTCTTATCTTCTTTCCCTTGCCACCTTCTTCTATTGTTAAACTTCGCCTCGTTGTACATCCTCGTTACATTTTTCACTAGGAGGGAGAATTCTTCATCATCCTCTTCTTCATCATCATTGTCAGAGATGGTGGGAGTGGATTTGAAAGCGATCACTTTCTTCTTTTGTGGTGTCATCTCTTCCTTTACCTTCCTCTCTATTTTATGGGTCTTAAGATTTCCTATAAGACCTATGAGCTTCATCTGTTCTTTGTCGTTTAGCTCCTTTAATATAGTAGCCTTGACTTCCCATGAGGGTGGAAGTGCCTGAATAACCTTTCTTACTTTTTGATATTGTCAATGGCATCACCTAAAAAAGTAAGACCATTAGTTATTTTAGTAAATCTTATTATAATGTCATCAATGGTGTCATTTTCATGCATGATGAAATTTTCATATTAGAAACGTAATAGATTAATCTTTGCTCTCTTAACTTGTGATGTTCCTTCATGTGTGACTGTTAGGTGTGTCCAAATCTCATAAGCGGATTTGCAATGGATGACCCTAGCAATATCATCATCATTCAAAGCTTGAAGTAAGGCATAGTGTGTCTTAGCATTTGCATCAAACTTCTTAGTGGCAATGTCAGAACAAGTGTCCTCATCACCAATTGGTACACTAAAGGGTGTAGTCATAGCTTTTACAACCCGGCTTCCTAAGGATTACGAAAATACTGTCATCTTAACCTTCCATATAGGAAAGTTAAGGCCATCAAACTTGGGAGGGGTCTTAATACCTTTGGCCATTTTTACTAAAGTGGATGAAGATGAATTTGTGAAAGAAGTGATTAGCAATTAGGATCTCTCTAAGGTTATTAAGCCAAAAACTAGAGACCAAGACTCTGATACCAATTGAAATACACCTAGAGGGGGTGAATAGGTGTTTTGCTAATCAAATGTAATTTTAAAACTACTTATGATGAATTATGCAAACGGTCACTCAAAATAAGAATTGAAGCAGAATTCCCCATGAAGGATTGTAGAACTTCTCCTCTTTGATTCCTCTAGATAATGAGTTGAGATGCTCAGTTGCCTCCTTGTTTAGATGAGCATAGACCGGTATTGAAAGTGATAGAATGAAAGCAATTATAGAATGCAAGATTAACAATTATATAAGTATAAAAAATGAAAAACAATAGAGTGCAAGGCACAAGCAATCGCAAACATAAAGAAGTTTGTTTCGAGATTTGAGCCGCTGCTTTAGTCCCAACCTTCACCACTATGAAGAATTTCACTATCCTCTAAGGGATCTTCCACAAAGGGATCTTACACAAAGGAATTACAACTTGGTCTACATAAGACCGGAGTACACAACTCCGCCAACTCAATTCTCTACACAAGAGGTAGCACAAAGCCAATTGAGGTTACAAAGCACTTGGTGATCTAACAAGATCATAAACACTCTCTCTTACAACTTCCTATAGAGTGAAATATGAAGTGTTGCTAAAGAAGTTAAGTAAGAGATGAAATTCAGTTAGAAAGAATAGAGGAGATTTAAAACCAACTGAAAATATCTTTGGAAAGAAGGAACTTGGAGATTGAAAGTTAGAAAAACTTTTCTCTTTAGAAACAAACTTAAAATATTGTAAACTTATATATTTTTCTTGTCTAAAACTAAAACCATGACCCATATATATAGGCAATGAATAAATATCATTTATAAATTATACCAGGTCATTTGGGGTGTGTTTAGACACAAGAAAACCAAAAATGCCCATTAGAATCTACTAAAAATAAAACAGATTCAAAAACTAACCGTTATGGCCATCTGGCAGTCTGTCGGTCGACCGGCTGGGTCGACCGATAGGTCATCCAGAAAAGAGCCGTTGGATCCGGTCGACCGGGCGGTTAACCGCTCAGTATTTTAAAAAGAGAAATTTAAACTGTCGGTTGATTGACCCCAACTGAGAGAGGGTCTCTCAGTCGTCGACTAATTGGTCAACCGCAAGGGTTAGCGATTGAACGATCGGTTGACCGACAACATGCACAAATGTGCACGCCCCTTGGCCAAAGGCCCGATCGACCAGGCGGTCGACTGTTCTGGCCTACAATGGGCACTGATCAACCGGGCGGTCGACCATTCTAGCCTGAAACAGTTTTTTAAGTATGGATATTTAATAACAAATAATTTTCAAAATATTATGTATTAGTTTAAGGGTAATGTAGCAATGTATAGGTGATGAAATACATGTTCTAAATTTTTTATAAAATTTTTGAAAAATTATGAGACATGTATCAAAACCAAACATGCAAGAAAACTGATACTACCAAAACTTGTATTTTTTGAAATCATTTATTTTGTGTAACTTATTGAGTATTATTACTATATTCTACACTTTAACAAACTAATATCTTACAAGGCTCTACAAGATCTTCAACCGGACTTCTCCATTATCGACGTTAAGTGGTTTAAGCTTTGATCTCATATATGAGTCTTCTTGGGTCTCCAACACCTTCCTTTAGAGGAAGAAAACTCCTTGAATCCTCAGAACCCTGAGATAAAGTTAAAAACACTTGAACTTGATTAGTACAAAATAACCACATATGCTTTATTATCATCAGAACCATAAAACCGAGTGATTGTAGATTTGGGCCAACAAAACCAAACTTTGAAACGAAATCTAAATTCTCTAAAACTTGTACAAATACAAAAATAAGTTATTTAAACATATTTGAAGCATGACGTGCATGGATGAATTCAATACACATAGTAAATAATATATGCTTATTTTTGACAATAAATATCAAAATAAGTTTTGATTAAAATAAAACTTATACACATGAACTAAATACAACAAAATAAGTTATCTAAGCATATGAAGCATCAATGTATATGGATGAAATTCAATATACATATAAACTATGTAAACTTCTTTTGATAGAATCTATTCATGAAACCTATATATGTATACTTGATATATTAATACACAAAATGTATACATGTTAAACCAAAACAGATAGAAGTAAGTTTATCAATAAACAATAAGGCTCTATATGTGTGGATCGAATCTAACACATATATAAACCATAAAACTTTTTATATTGAGATGTAAACCATATAAACATAAATTCTTGAAATTAAAATAGTTAAACCAAAAACTATAAACCTTGCATGTGTGTATAATTGAGCAATTCAAAACTAGATTATCGATACAAAAGATCTAAACAAACAAACAAACTTAGACCAAAGTCTTCCTGTTGATCTTCTTCTCCAAGTCGACTCGATCCAAAACATGATCCAAATGAGCTTGACTCCATCTCGAATACTTGATGCGATCTTTAAATGTGATCTCTTGAATCAATATGTGATAGCTTCGAAACTTGACTTTGAGTCTTTTATTGAAGCTAAAATACCAACTAAGATCTTGATCAATATCTGAAACTTAATAGACATAAGATCATTAGTAACATAACTTCATACGTTAGTCATCATCAAAACTACGGTGAAAGGCCTTCAAGCCAACAGGTACCATATCCACCAAAGTTCAAGCCACCTATGATACATACGTACGATGGCAAGAGCTCACTAAACCAGCACATCTATTACTTTCGGTCACAAGCCAGCAATGTAATAGATAATGAAGAAGATGGCCAGATTATTCATTGGCACCCTTAAGGGGGTAGCCTTTGACTGGTTCAGGAGTCTTCCAAGCATCTCCATAAATTCTTGGGTGGACTTGAAAATCTGATTTCTCTCTCAATTCTATGAGGATGACACCGAGGTAACCATGAACAAGATCCTCTCGGTAGTCCAAAGAGGAGGAGAATCAGTCAGGGATTACATAGAGAGGCTCTGCAACCTTTCTCTCATATGCCCTACAGACAGGCCTTTGCCCATGTTGCTCCAAACATACAGGAATAACTTTCTTGACAAGGTGGAAGTTTGAAAGTTGGCTAAAAAGGTTGAATCCTCAGTGCCCAAGAACAAGTGGGGGTCACAAATATAAGACGAGATGCAGCCTAATCTTCCCAGGCCAAGGAGAAGGAGACCATGGCTATTGAACTGTCCAAGAAAGCTCCACCGAAGCCAAAAAAGAGCAGCGCCAACAATAACTTAGATTTTAAATTTCCTCCGAGATAATACTCCTTTAAGAATGAGCAGGTTTTGCAATCTTTCATTACCAGAAGTTCGTAGCCCGAATGAAGTTGCACATACAAATGACCCCAACTACTATCTCTTCCATAGGATGGTCCATCATCCTATTAGAAAATGTTTTGTCCTTAAGGATAAGATTTAAGTATTGATTGATGCTGGTATTTTAATATTAAAATCAAAACAAAAGAAAGTCACTGCCAACACGGTGACTCTCGATTTCGGGACTTTCCCGAAGGTGATCGTCTAGGACAGAGTAGCTCCATCCCTGAAGTAAGAAGTAATCAATCCGTTGGCTAAGAGGCAGGAGGCTAAAGGGCTCATTCCATTGACAACAAAATCTAGGAAAATCATGTGGGTGCACCCAGACATTGTCAAAGATGAGCAGTGGGAATCAAATCAACCCAAGCTCAAGGACAAATTGTGCAATGTCATCTCTCTGGCAGTAGACGATGACACCATAATAGTAACTTCTCTCAGCAACTCTGAAGATGAGAAGTTTGCCTTCGTGACACAGCCCGCTACCTCACAGCTGGTGGGCACACAATCTGGCAAACAGTACTTGCGAGAGTACCATCAGACACCTGACGGGACATAGCAGCCAACGATGTCAGGAATCGCTGTACTTATCCAGGCTCTTACACCTTTGGACAAAGAAAGCAAAATGAGGTTCGCTTCGATAAATCCTTGAAGAAGAATCCTTCTTTGGGGCTCAATGCTTCTTTCTAATATGATATATTAGCACAAGTAGACAATATTGCTGCTCGTATCACTCTGCACGAGCTACTCCGCCTCTCGAAGGAAACGAGTAAGGCACTCAGGGATGCACTTGCTAATTTAGAATCATTTCTCGCACAAGTGCTTTCAATCTCTATTGATGATGGGGGGCTCCATGTCCCCAATGTCATATGGTACAATAGCAAGTACCATGTATCACCTTAACTCCCGAGGATATGCTCCTCAAAAACAACCGGCATAACTGACCCTTGTACTACACAGAGTACATTGGGTCCACATGCATTAAGAGGATCCAAATTGACCCGGGTCTGCTTTAAGCATCATCTCCAAGAGACTTCTCTTTTTTCTTGGCAGCCCTCGAGTAGGTTGTCGACCACGACTACAATAATATACGGCTTCAACGCCAGGAATAGTCACCCTCTGGAGAAGATCCATCTCCAATACCAGATTGGAGACTTGAAATCAAAAGTAACCTGTTACATCACTGACACTGACACGTCCTATAATCTTTTGCTTAGACGGCCTTGGATCCACACAAAATGGATTGTACCATCTATACTCCACCAATGCTTCAAGTACATGGATGACAAGGCAATGGTCAAGACGGTGTTCACTGAAATGCAACCATTTAAAAGAGTGGAGAACTACTTCATTGGTTCTCTACTTTATCAAGAGAACGATGAAGTCGCCAAAGAACCATTGCCAGATAACACTGACAATAGAAATGAAGTAGGCTTAGAACGAGAGATGATCCAATGGCTACTTTTGATAACAAACCAATTGTAGCATACTTTAATGATCATGATTATAATAATTCTATCAAGAATGATGGCGAGTGGGTTCTTAATGAAAAATGTCAATTTTGATTATTCATTATATCTTGACAGTACAAATAGTCTTGTTGACATGAGCCCTTTACACATTGATTGAGTTAGAACCTGCACACAAGAATACAATATTTCAGATTTTAAGATTAAAGAGTGCAAGTTACTCAATTCTACCGCAATAGCAGGTGGCTATGCGGGTCGTGATCCACAAGGAGGGACTAGCGATGGAAGCTTTTTTAGTAAGTTCTCTTTTAAGCTACAAAGTATGGTTAAAGTCCTTCTTTAGTTCTTAAAAAGAAAATGAAAAAGAGTTAAAGTTGAATTAAGAAGATGGTAGATTAAGAAGATGGAGAAAAATAGAAAATAAACATATACAAAGAAATCGAAATGAGTGATGAGAGAGTTGGGTGTTGTTGGTATTGGTGATCTAAACTAAAGAAATAAAAGAAAAGAAAGAAAAGATTAAAGAAATACTTACCTCCTCTGGTTGATGACTTACCTGGAACCCTTACATGTTCTACCTTGCTTCAGAGGCGTTCAATGCATAAAACATAAGATCGAGCTCAGTCCCCATTCGCATTACATCATCAAGATGAACAAGAATGAAATGATACGGAATCTTAAGGAGGAGAACATCATCATGTAATATCGTTGGCACTCACACAGACATGGCTATACTGATGCTTCTAGATTCACTTGAATGCTCATCATAACCAAAAGAGGAAAAGTAGAAAGAAAAAGAAGAAAACAAAAGTAAAGACAAACATAAAAAAAATTACCTTTTATTAGTTGCAGAAACGATGGAAGAAAGGAGGAGGTACATCAGTGTCACTCTCAACATAAGACTTTCTCTCTTACTTACATGAATCTTAGTCTAAACTATACATACAAAGAAATAAAAATTACATGAAAAGAAAATAAAAAACTATATTAAAAAGAATGAAAATGTGGACTAAATCTATCTCTGCATGGTCATCCTCTGTACGCTCTGAAAATCCTAGTATTTATAGGCAAAACCCAACCTATGAGAGCGTATGAAGATAGGGGAGGAAACACTCCCCCTAACTCTCTAACAAAGTCGCAGAAACGGGGCTTTGGCTGCGTTTCCACGGCCAGGGTGTGGCCAGGTTGCCACACCCTGTTGGTGCTCCCCGGCTTCGCGATTGATGTTTATCTTCAGCTGGATTTGCAGTTTAAGTCCGGGATTTTGACGAAATGGCCTTTGATCCTTGGCTTCAACCAATCAATTTGTAGGGATTTGTTTTAACTGATTTTCAACCGATCTGAACCGACCTGATCTGCCTTGATTTACTGAATTTGAATTAATTCTAATTTAATTTAGAATTTGATGGGCTTTTGGGCTCATTTCTCTTCACTCTCCTTTAGGAATGGGCCTGCAAATAAATTAAACATTAATTAGGAAAAAGTAGAGTTTATTCTATAATAAGTATGAGAATATGATAATGAATGTGTAATATTAGTGACAATCACACCCCCATACCTATCTTTTGCTCGTTCTCGAGCAAAACAACTAAACTATACTAAGGATTATTAGACCACTTTCGCAGGTCACTCGATTGCACTGAGCAGTGCAACAAGCCATTAAACCTCTAACTTTCCCCTAGAGGACGAGTTTTGTCTCGTGAGGGTTTTCAATGGATTACACCCACAAAATCCGTAAAGAAAGAAAAAAATGTTAGTATTTTGAAAACACATTTTGAAAGAAAAATATTTGAAATATTATTGTAAGTTTTAAGTAATCTATAACTTATAGGAAAACCAAAATTTTCATTTCTAAACTTAGTCTCTATTCAAAAATTTGTTATTAATCAAAGTACGGAGTCAACTTGTACTTCTCATCTAGTCTATTTCCTTACCCTAAGTCATATGCACCTTGTGATCGTGAAAATTTTGACTAAGGGTTCTTTAACTCTAACTCTTATGCCTTATTTATATATATATAGATATATATTTTTGTGGTATTATTTCTTAGTTCTATTAGGCTTTCTAATCTGCTCATGTAGCGAGCCTTTAATCGTGACTCCTAAACCAAACGGTCTTGGGGCACCGGGTGAGAAAACACCCCAAGGACTTAAAGACTCGAGCAAATAAGGCGACAAAACTAAGGATTTTATTATATGAATCACTTTTAGGCGTGAATACTTATGCTTTATTAGGCACAAATACCCAGCTTAATGAGAGGATATATATATATATATATATATATATATTTTTCTCAAACTTATCTAATCATCTTTCGCATAAATACTAAGGTTTGCTTAGGCCAAAGCACCTAGCTAATCAATAATTAGATTTGTTCATCTTTCATAGATATATTATTTTTTTCTTTTTTTACTTTTTATAAGGCATTAGAATCTTTGTTTTTTAACCCTAAGTGTGTAAGTGTTTAAGGTATGCATATTTCTACAAGGTAAAGATTAAGACTAAATTACTTTTACAAACTTTCTTCCTATCCTTAGAAATCAAACAAATAATCTTATTTTGACCAAATCTAAGAAATCCTAATTATGATTTTTCTATTCCTTAAAATTGACTTACTTTCTTACAAAAATATGTCAAAATATTGTTTCTATGTTCAAAAAGTTTTTAAAAGTAAAGAAAATGTTAATAATATTTTTTTAATAAAAAGGAAAACCTAAATTATGTTAGAACCCTCCCCCACACCTATCTCATGTCTTGTCCTCAATGTATGAATTATTGCATAGATGCATGAAAAAGAAGAAAGGGAAGGAAAATACTACCTTAAGGTGGTGGTTCGGTGGTGGTCGGATTGGTCCACGAAATGCGGCCCAATAGACTTTTCGTAGAGTTTGAAGGAACCCATCAGAAATCTCTCTAATATAACCCACTAAAATGATGTATATATGAATTATTTTTTTTAAAAATTTAACCATCTAATTTCCAAATTTCATAATTAATTTCGGAGTCAATTTTGTCAACCACCTTGTCCCAAAATGGAGGGTGAAAAGATAGAATGATTGACTTGGACTTAAGAAGTACGGGAACTAATACCTACTCAGGAAAGTGACTTAAGTCAAGTAAAGGTTCAGGAGTCGAGATTGGCTCAGGAAGTGGGTCCAAATCAAGAAGTTGAAACTCAAGTCCACATTCATTTTCCTATAATGGAATGTGACTTAATATAAGCGATTCAAGTTCAAGAATGAAAGGTGTGGGAATCAAAACTGACTCTAAAATATTACTCAAGTCAGGTAATAAAATAGGAGTCAATATTGATTCGGGAATTTGAACTGGATCACAAAATTGAAAATCTAGGTCACATTTCTCATTGAGTTCAATTTCATAAAAGTGAGAACTTGCCAATTTGTCAATGGGACTTTCAAAATTATAAAATTTGTCAAGTTCAATATGATGATCATCAAAGATGGACGATTCAATTTCATTATGAATTGGCACAGGATCCAATGTTGACTCGAGAAAAAGATTGAAATTAGGTGAAGACATCGGAGTCATAATTGAATCAGGAAGTAGAATTGAATCACTAAGTTGAGGTTCATGATTATATTCATTCTCAAGTTCAATTTCAAGAAAGGGATAACTTGCCAAACTGTCAACGTCACTTTTAACATTTAGAGTTTGGGCAAGTTCAAATGATTGTGCTAAAGTAGAACCTTGTTTTCCAAAACAACATGACTTTTCGACTCTAACAGAATAGTTAGCGACATCAGAACTAGCCAAACGGTGAGAACGTAAAGTTTGGACCATCATATGTATGTCATGATTACGAGCATTTTGAGCCTGAGTCATGGCTTCAAGCATCTTTTTATAGTTGATTGGTTCATCATTTTATTGCGATTGGTCTTGAAAAGATAAAGTGTTATTTTACAATTGGTGGTGAAATTGTGAGTCCATCAGATTTTGTCATTGTCTTGACTCACGCATACTCATTTCAAAAATTGATGGTTTTCTATTTTGGACTGGTGGAACTGAGTATGAATCTTGGAAATATTATGGACAAGGTGGATAAGGAGGACAAGTTGGTTTAAAATTGGACTTGGACGAGGTGAATCCCCATTGACTCTGTGAAGAGTTGAAATTATTCTGAAAATTATGGTCATAAGATTGGGGGCATGGGTTATATTGATTCGGATAAGACCAATCCGACACACTAGGTTGGTGAAAGTTATGATATGCCTGATTGGTAATATCCAAAAAAGAGATGTAATATGGATTACCATTAAAATTGGAAAAATTATTGTTATAAGCCATATCACATAATAAAACACAGACAAATAAGCAAACAAAGAAAAAAATTCTAAACTAAGTTAGGTAGACCTTTGACCAAGACGACTCCTAACTGGTTAGACTGCCCAAGGGAGGTATAATGCAAACTTTGACCACAAGCTAATCAGCCAGGTCAGGGCAAGATTGGTGGGAGGTATCCGCGCGAAAGCGACGGGCCTAATTAAGGCAAACCACCAGCCTTCGGGGTTTCGCCCCTCCATCCCTTTCCTTAGACACTGATTTAGCAGGAGTCAAATTCTAACACATTCCCCTTAGGATAATCTCCTAATTGAGTCTGAGATGTCCTTAGGGCCAACGTCTACTCATTTTTAGTTAGGCTTGGGTTAGCGAGTGAGGAGATTGTTTGTGGGCTAAGGGAGGGTAATGACTTCTCCACCTTATCTTGTTTATAGGACAAGCCCTTAAGATTGATTGTGCAAAGTGTGCAGGATAAAGAAAAGTAACATTCAACAAGCAAATAATCACTCAAGAATATTTTTTAAACTATATGCCATGCAAATATACCTTTTACTCCAGCACTCTTCAACAGTAATGTAAAATGTAAACGAATCAGACACGTGCCTAAATGCAAAGTCTAAATCGTTTTTAGCATTTAACAAACATCATTTTACTATTGTGGTTAGAAAGGAAGTACAGTAAGACAAACACGGAAATTAATAGCTACAGATATTAAACTTTACACTTCAGCTAACCTGCAAAAAATACAGGTTAGTAGTTCACTCAGATTGCCACAGGAATGTAGCAAATCTGAGGGCTTCTTGGCTTTGCTTTCTTGAGTAGAGTCCAAGGCCACTTATATGTCCACAGCAGTAAAGATTCCTTGTTGTCAAATCTATACACCAAGAACAAAAAAAGTTAAATAAAAATGTAAATCTAAAAAGAAAATAACTTACCGTCCCTCCCCAGCAACTGCGCCAAAATTTGATTGAGGTTGGACCTGCACACAAGAATATAATATTCAAATTTTAAGATTAAAGAGTGCAAGTTACTCAATTCTATCACAATAGCAAGTGGCTATACGGGTCGTGATCCACAAGGAGGAACTAGCGATGGAAGCTTTTTTAGTAAGTTCTCTTTTAAGCTACAAATTATGGTTAAAGTTCTTTTTTAGTTCTTAAAAAGAAAATGAAAAAGAGTTAAAGTTGAATTAGGAAGAAAATGGTAGATTAAGAAGATGGAGAAAAAAAGAAAATAGACATATACAAAGAAATCGAAATGAGTGATGAAAGAGTTGGGTGTTGGTGATCTAAACTAAAGAAATAAAAGAAAAAAAAGAAAAGATTAAAGAAATACTTACCTCTTCCGGTTGATGACTTACCTGGAACCCTTGCATGTTCTACCTTATTTCAGAGGCATTCAATGCATAAAACAGAAGATCGAGCTCAGTCCCCATTCGCATTACATCATCAAGATGAATAAGAATGAAATGATACAGAATCTTGAGGAGGAGAACATCATCATGTAATATCGTTGGCACTCACACAGACATGGCTATACAAATGCTTCTAGATTCACTTGAATGCTCATCATAACCAAAAGAGGAAAAGTAGAAAGAAGAAGAAGAAAACAAAAGTAAAGACAAAAATAAAAAATTACCTTTTATTGCTTGCATAAATGATGGAAGAAAGGAGGAGGTACATCGGTGTCGCTCTCAACATAAGCTTCTCCCTTTTATCTCAATCTAAACTATACTTACAAAGAAATAAAAATTACATGAAAAGAACATAAAAATCTACACTAAAAAGAATGAAAATATGGACTAAATTCTATCTCTGCATGGTTATCCTCTGTACGCTCTGAAAATCCCAGTATTTATAAGCAAAACCCAACCTATGAGAGCGTATGAAGATAGGGGGAGCAAACACTCCCCCTAACTCTCTAACAAAGCCGCGACAACGTGACTTTGGCCGCATTTTCGCGGCCAGGGTGTGGCCAGGTGGCCACACCCTCTTGGTTGGCCACACCCTCTTGGTGGTACTCCCTGGCTTCACGATTGATATTTATCTTCAGCTGAATTTGCAGTTTAAGTCCGGAATTTTGACGAAATGGCCTTTGATCCTTGGCTTCAACCGATCGATTTGTAGGGATTTGTTCTAACTAGTTTTCAACCAATCTGAACCGACCTGATCTGCCCTGATTTACTGAGTTCAAATTGATTCTGATTTAATTCAGAATTTGATGGGCTTTTGGGCTCATTTCTCTTCACTCTCCTTTAGGAATGGGCCTGCAAATAAATTAAACATTAATTAGGAAAAAGTAGAGTTTATTCTATAATAAGTATGAGAATATGATAATGAATGTGCAATATTAGTGACCAATCACACGTGCCTCTGCCAATGTCAACGACATGAATACACGTAGAGGATAATGATGGATTTGTCTTTGTAGTTCCACCTTTTAAGACGGATCAAGTGCCAATCATATTTGGCAGAGTCTGACATGAGATTAATACATCCATCGACTCAGGTGAAGATCTAGAGCCCCTATAATTATTTCATTATGCACAATTGGTACACTGTATGATGAAAGAAATGGGATATGACCCGCGTCATGGTAAAAGCTTGAATTTTGGGAAGGGACAACACATCCCTTTGCATCCTTTCAAACCGAAAGGAAAGCCTACCAACTACTATGATAAGACACGCAGGTGGTTGGGATACGTTATTCCACCTGCTCCATCTAAATCAGAGTCCAAAGAATCTATGCCATCGTATTCCTTAGACTCATCAGACTGGGAATGTGACGTAAGTACAGGGGTTGTCTTCAAAAAGCTCTTCGCCAACATGACATCAACCAGTCAAGAGAAGCAAGAGGAAGATGTTGAGCCATTCAACACTAATTCATGGGCTTAACAACTTGATCTTTAATGAAAAAAATATTTTGAACAACGTGAGCTTCCAACTGAGGACAAAGAAATCAAAGTCGATGTGGGTGATCAAACACACCTGAAGCTCATCTCAATAAGCGAAAGTGATCGGTCCCTGATACTGCATATTTATTGTCACATTCTCATACTTATTATATAATAAACTCTATTTTTTATCTAATTTACATGCAAGCCCATTGCTAAAGGAGAGGGAAGAGAAATGAGCCCAAAAGCCCATCAAAATTCTGATTTAATTCAGAATTAATTCAAATTAGAAAATCAGGACAGATCAGGATAAATCAGAGAAGATAAATCGGTTGAAAATGAGTTAAAGTAAATCTCTACAAATCAATTGGTTAAATCTGAAGATAAAAGGAGGTATCGTCAAAATCCCGAACCCAAACTAAAAATTCAGCTGGAGATAAAAATAAATCGCAAAACCAGGAGCACTACCCCCGGGTGTAGCTACCTGGCCACACACTGGCCATAAAAACACGGCCAAAGCTGCGTTTTCACAGCTTGGTTTAGTTTTTGGTGGAGCATTTGCTCCCCCTATCTTCGTACAGTCCTCCCCGTAGGGTTTTTGCCTATAAATACTGGATTTTCAGAGACTAAAAAGGATAATCAAGCAGAGATAGGTTCTTAGGCCAGTTTTTCATTTTTTTTAGTGCATGTTTTTATTTCATTTTATGTAATTTTTATTTTTTTTTTGTATGCATAGGTTAGACTGAGATTCATGTAAGTAAGGGAGAGACTTATGTTGAGAGTGACATCGATGTAACCTCCTCCATTCTTTCATAGTTTCCACAAGCAACCAAAGGTAACATCTTCATGCTTTTCTTTATTTATATATTCTTCTTCATTTTTCTACTTTTCCTTTTTTTTATTTTGATGAATGTCTAAATGAATCTAGAAGAATTAGTATTGCCATGTTTGTGTGAGTGCCACCGATATTTCATGATGATGTTCTCCTCCTCAAGATTCCGTATCATTTCATTCTTGTTCGTCTTGATGATGCAATGCGAATGGGGACTAAGCTCGATCTTATTGGCTATGCGTCGCCTCCGAAGCAAGGTAAAACATGTAAGGTTTTTACGTAAGTCATTAACCATAGAAGCTAAGTTTTTCTTTTAGGTTTTATTTCTCTTCTTTTAACTCTTTAGTTCAGATCACTACAATCTCCGAACTCATTTATCACTCTTTCTAATTTTTTTTTATATAAGTCCATTTTCCATTTTCCCTCCTTCTCAATCAATAACTTTCTTCCTAGCTTGATTGTAACTTATTTTTCATTTTCTTTTCAAGAACTAAAAGAAGAACTTTAACTATTGATTGTAACTTAAAAGAGAACTCGCTAAAAAAGCTTTAATCGCTAGTCCCTCCTTGTGGATCACGATCCACATAGCCACTTGCAATAGTGATAGCATTGAGTACTTGCACTACTGTTATAAAATTTTAAAATACTGTATTTTCTGTACGCAGGTAAAACCTCAATCAAATTTTAGCGTTGTTGCCAAGGAGGGACGGTAAGTAATTCTCTTTTTAAGTTTACATTTTTTGTTAACCTTCTTCTTTGTTCTTGGTGTACAGGTTTAACAACAAGGAAATTTTTGTTACAGAGGACATATAAGTGGCCCTGGACTCTGCTCAAGAAAGCAGAGCTCAGAAACCCTCAGATTTGTTACATTCCAGTGACAATCTGATTGAACTACTAATCTATATTTTTCAAGATTGGATAAATTGTAAAGCAAAATTTCTGCAGCTATTTATTTTCTTAATTAACTCACTATACATACTTTCTAATATCAACAGTAAATTGATGTTTGTTAAATGCTAAAAATGGTTTAATATTTGCATTTAGGCATGTGTCTAATTCGTTTACATTTTACATTACTGTTGAAGAGTGCTGGAGCAAAAGTACGTATGCATAACATGTAGTGTAGGAAAACTTTTGAATTGTTTACAATTCTTAAGTGTTGCTTTTCATGTACACATTGCACTAAATTGATTTAAGGGCTTGTCCTATAAACTAGATAAGGTGGGGAAGTCGTTACTCTTCAATCTCATCACTCACTAACCCTAGCCTAACTAAAACTGAGTAGACGTTGGCCCTAGGGACATCTCAGACTCATATTGGAGACTGACCTAAGGGGAAGTTGATTAGAATTTGACTCTTGCCAAATCAGTGTCTAAGGTTGGGATTGAGGGGCGAAACCCTGAGGTTGGTGGTTTGGCATAATTAGGCCCATTGCTTAGGCATGGATACCTCCCACTGATCTTGCCCCTACATGGCCGATTAACTTGTGGTCAGATTCTGTAATATATCCCCTTGTGGATAGTCTAACCAGTTAGGAGTTATCTAGGTCTGAGGTTTACCCTAACTTAGGTTAGATTTTTTTTTGTTTATTTGTTTGTTTTTCTCTATTTGATTTTGATATTTCTTGTGTGATATGGCTTATAACATCAATTTTTCCAATTTTAATGGTAATCCATGTTACACACAGATCTCTTTTTTGGATATTACCAACCCAGCATATCATAACTTTAACCAACCTAGTGTGCTGAATTGGTCTTATCCGAATCAATACATGCCCTAGTCCCAATATTATGAACAAGACTGAAATAATTATCACTACTCTTCACAGAGTCAATAGGGATACAATTCCCCTAAGTCATATTGTCAACCACCTTACTAACATCCAACTTCATATAATCCTTCTCCCGAACAACCATTAGAAGAACCAATTGACTGAGAAAAGATGATGAAAGCCTTAGACGAGCTTGAGTGATGAATTCAAATTTTAGAAGACTCAAAATCCCGTCAAAATATTCAAGTCACAAACCCTTACTCTATTTCTCAAGAAGAACATGCCGACTTAGAAAAGAGTATGAATTCATGATTCAATTCCAAAATGATCCACTTGATATGATAGAAGCAAGACTTAGTAGATTGGAAAACATGCGAAGCAATAAGGAAACTCTCCCTACCCAATCTTTGACTATTTTTGACACTTCTAGCCATATTGATGAAAATCAAGAATCATGGTATCTTGAAGACTTTGACCAAGATTTCAATTTCACCACAAAACTTTGAATTTGACCAATATCAACCCATAGATGAATTGACATATTTTGATTTTAATGAGATTGAACTTGATTATGAATGTGAACCCGATCCCCAACTTTGTGATTCAGTTTTCATCTTCAAATCTATGTTGACTCCGATATTGTTACCAAATTTTGAATCAATTTCCTGAGCCAACATTTATTCTCGTACCCATAGGTCTAGAAAGGGAATCACCAATTTTGGATACATTCCATTGATGGGAAAAGAATGTCAATATCAATTCTTGGACTTGGACTCAACTCTTGAATCAAAACTAACTCTCGAACCCAAAGTTAATTTTTTCGAGTTAGTATTGGTTCCTGAATCTATCATTCTTGAGTCCAAGTCAACCATTCTACCAAGTCACATTCTTTTGTTGGACATAGGTATAGGCCATGATGACTCCGAGATGATTTTTCAAGCCTGGTCATGTAAATGGAGTAGGTTTCAATATAGAATATTTCATGATCCTATTAATATTGGGGACTGTAAATATGTAAATAGAAAAGAGGTCAAAAAAGGTGAGTTCCGTGAATTGCCACATTATCTTGATTGGGTAGCAAAACTTGACCCAATCAGACACCACTGAAACCACCACCATAAGGTAATATTTTTCTTCCCTTTCTTCTTTTTTCATGCATCTGATTTAATTTATACATTGAGGACAATGCATGAGACAGGTGTGGGGGAGGGTTCTAACATAACTTAGGTTTTCTTTTTATTATGTTAAAAAATATTATTAACATTTTCTTTACTTTTAAAAACTTTTTGAAAATAGAAATAATATTTTGATATATTCTTTGTAAGAAATTAAGTCAATTTTAAGGAATAGAAGAATCATAATTAGGATTTCTTATACTTGGTCAAAATAAGATTATTTGTTTGATTTTCAAGGTTAGGAAGAAAATTTAGAAAAGTAATTTAGTGTTGATTTTTACCTTGATGATATATGCATGCTTTATACACTTACACACTTAGAGTTCAAAAACAAAGATTCTTATGCTTTATAAAAAGAAAAAGAATAAAAGAATAAAAGAATATATATATATATATATATATATATATATATATATATATATAAGCAGTTCATATATTAAAATTCTTAGTTTTATGGCCTTGTTTGCTCGAGTTCTTAAGTTCTTGGGGTGTTTTCTCACCCGGTGCCTTAAAACCGTTTGGTTTGGGAGTCAACGATTAAAGGCTCGTTACATGAGCAGATTAGAAAGCCTAATAAAACAAAGGAATAATACAACCGAGAATAAATAATAATAAGGCATAAGAGTTAGAGTTAAAGAACCCCGAGTTAATATTTCACGATCACAAAGGTGCATATAACTTAAAGTAAAATAATAGACTAGATAAGAAATACAGTTTGACTCCATGCCTTGATTGATAACAAGTTTTTGAATAAAGATTAAGCTTAAGAATGAAAAGTTCAGTTTTCCTATAACTTACAGATTACTTAATTCTTACAAAAATACTTCAAATATTTTTCTCTTTCAAAATATGTTTTCAAAATTCTAACACTTTGTTTCTCTTTTTTTTATGGATTTTGTGGGTGTAATCCACTGAAAACCATCAAGGGATAAAACTCGTCCTCTAGGGAAAACCTAGAGGCTTAACGGCTTGTTGCACATTGATTGAGATAAGACCTGCACAGAAAAATACAGAATTTCAGAACTTTTAAAATAGTAGTGCAAGGTGCTCAATTCTACCGCTATAGCAAGTGGCTATACGGGTCGTGATCCACAAGGAGGGACTAGCGATGGAAGTTTTTTAGTAAGTTCTCTTTTAAATTATAAAGAATGATTAAAGTTCTTTTTTTAGTTATTTAAAAGAAAAGAGAAAAATAGAGTTACTGTTAAGTGAGGAAGAAGGTGGTAGATAGAGAAGGTAGAGAAAATAGAAGTAGATATGTACAAAGAATTGAAAAAGAGTGAAAAAGATTTGGATGTTGATGGTGTTGGTGATCTAAGATAAATAATTAAAAGAAAGAAAACTAAAAATTACTTACCTCCTTTGGTCCAATTCTTACCTAGAATCTGTGGCAATGATGTTACCTTGAAGTAGAGGCGATCAGCGCATAGTCCGCAAGAGTTGATTCACGTCTCTTCCACATTACATCATCAAGACGATACAAGTATGAAATGATATAGAATGAGATTAAAAATCCATCATTATGAGCTATTGGTGGCACTCGCAAAGGTAAGACTTTTTCGATGCTATAAGACTCACTTAGTTAGCAATTGGTACCAAAAGAAGAAAAGTAGAAAGGAAGACGAACGACACAAAAAAAACAAAGAACTTACAAATGCAACTATAGATTCAATCTTGTAATAATAAGAAAAAAGAAGAACAACTTATACCGGTGTCACCTCAGTACAAGCTTTACTCTCATTCTCCTATGAAACTCCGATCTCCTCTGAATTATTATATATAACTGAAATTTATATAAAAAGAAAAATAAAAACTTACACTGAAAAGAAGGAAAAACTGGCCTAAAGTCTATCTCTAGATGGTCGCTCTTTTTTCTGCCTCTGATGTGTGGGGATATATAGGATAGAAATGGATAAGAAAATGAGTCTAAAGATAAGTGGAGCTGACAATTTCTGAATTTGAATACTCCCCTTATCTCCAAACTTTATTTCATGTGGATATTCAGTTTTGATCTGCAGCTTGTTAGTGTATTGATTACTGAATATAACTTATCATAATAGAACTAGAAGTAGTGATCAACTTACGAGTTGTATCCCTTTAAGTCTTCTATCTGGATCATCTTGAATCATCAGATTTGAGATTCGGTAGCGAAAGTTATGATTCGAATATTAAAATGTATTCAATCAGAATCTGAGTCAAAATTGCTTCTTCTCATCCATTGATTTTCTCTCTATCCAATTATCCCTTTGGATTTAGACTCTATATTTGACGTTATCCTCCGTTGATCTTTACCTTTAACCACTTGATTCACCAAAATTGAATTTAACCAACTGGATTTGTGATCATCTCCTCTAACCAAATAGATCTAGTTAAACTTGAATTTAACTGATATTTATTTGATTTTATCCTCTTTCTCCCCATGATTATCTTCTGCAAAATAGACATATAAGACAAGGAATTTAGAAGATTTATTACATGATAAATGCAAAAATATAATAAAGAATAATGTAATAAATGTGTGCAATCACACCCCTCACCTATCTTTTGCTCGTCCTCGAGCAAAACAACAAAACTAAACCAAAGATTATTAGATCACTTTCGCGGGTTACGCGATTGCACTTAGCATGTGCAACAAGCTGTTAAACCTCTAGGTTCGCCCTAGAGGACGAGTTTTGTCTCGTAAGAGTTTTCAGTGGATTACACCCACAAAATCCATAATGAAAGGGAAACAGAGTGTTAGTATTTTGAAAATACATTTTGAAAGAGAAGAATATTTGAATTATTATTGTAAGAATTAAGTAATCTACAAGTTATAGAAAAATTGAATTTTTCATTCTTAAACTTATTCTTAATTCAAAAACTTATTATCAACCAAGGCACGGAGTTAAACTATATTTCTTATCTAATCTATTATTTTACCCTAAGTCATATGCATTTTGTGACCGTGAAATTTTAACTAAGGGTTGCTTAACTCTAACTCTTATGCCTTATTTATTTATTTATTTTTATTTCTGGTGATATTATTCCTTAGATCTATTTGGCTCTCTAATCTGCCTATGTAACGAGCCTTTAATCGGTGACTCCCAAACCAAACGATCGTAGGGCACCGGGTAAAAAAAACACCCCAAGAACTTAAGGACTCGAGCAAATAAGGCCACAAAACTAAGAATTTTATTAAATGAACTGCCTTTAGGCGTGAATACTTATGTTTTATGAGGCACAAATATCCAGCTTAATCAGAGAATTTTTATATATTTTTTTTATTTTTCTTTTTCTTTTTCTTTTTTTAATAAGGTATAATAATCTTTGTTTTTGAACCCTAAGTGTGTAAGTTTATAAAACATGCATATATCATTAAGGTAAAAATCAAGACTAAATTACTTTTCCAAATTTTATTCCTAACCTTAAAAATCAAAGAAATAATTTTATTTTGACCATGTATAAGAAATCCTAATTATGATTCTCCTATTCCTTAAAGTTGACTTAATTTCATACAAAAATATGTTAAAATATTGTTTCTATTTTCAAAAAGTTTTAAAAGTAAAGAAAATATTATAAAAAAATTCTAAAAAAAAGAAAACCTAAGTTATGTTAGAACCCTCCCCCACACCTATCTCATGCATTGTCCTCAATGTTTGAATTAATGCATGGATACATGAAAAAGAAGAAAGGGATGGAAAATATTATCTTGTGGTGGTGGGTCCAGTGGTGGTCTTATTGGGTCAAGCGTAGCTGCCCAATCAAGATAATGTGGTAGTTCACAGAACCCACATTTATTGACCTCTTTTCTAGTTACATATTTCAGTCCCTAATATGAATAGGATTATGAAAGATCCTATCGTGGAACTTACTCCCTTTACATGGCCAGTCTGAGAAAATCATCAAGGAGTCATCATGGTCTATTCCTATGTCCAACAAAAGAATATGACATGGTAGAATGGTTGTCTTGGATTCAAGAATGATAGATTCAGGAACTAATACTAACTCGAAAAAATTAACTTTGGGTTCGAGAGTTAGTTTTGGTTCAAGAGTTGAGTCCAAGTCTAAGAATTGAAATTCACATTCTTTTCCCATCAATGGAATGTGACTATCCAAAATTGTTGATTCCATTTCTAGATCTATGAGTATGGGAATAAATGTTGGCTTAGAAAATTAGTCCAAATTGGGTAAGAATACTGGAGTCAACATAGATTCAAAGATGGAATCTGAATCACAAAGTTGGGGATCAGGTTCACATTCATAATCAAGTTCAATCTCATTAAAATAAAAACTTGCCAATTCGTCTATGGGTTGATATTGGTCAAGTTCAAAGTTTTGTGGTGAAATTGAATCTTGATCAAAGTCTTCAAGATACCATGGTTCTTGGTTTTCATCAATATGGCTAGAAGTGTCGAGGATAGTCAAAGATTGGGTAGGAAGAGTTTTCTTATTCCTATGCATGTTTTCCAATCTACTAAGTCTTACTTCTATCATATCGAGTGGATCATTTTGGCATTGAATCATCGTTTCCATACTCTTTTCTAAGTTGGCATGTTCTCCTTGAAAAATAGAGTAAAGATCTATGATTTGAAAATTTTGACGGAATTTTGAGTCTTCTAAAATTTGAATTCATCGCTCAAGTTCGTTTAAGGCTTCCATCCTCTTTTCCCAGTCAATTGGTTCTTCTAATGGTTGTTCAGGAGGAGTATATGAAGCTGGATGTTGGTAAGGTGGTTGACAATAAGACTCGGAGGAGTTGTATCCCCATTTACTCTGTGAAAAGTAGTGATGATTATTCCAGTTTTGTTCACAGTATTGGGACTGGGCATCATTTATTCGGATAAGACCAATCGGCACACTAGGTTGGTTAAAGTTATAATATGCCGGGTTGGTAATATCCAAAAAAGAGGTCAGGGTGTAACATGATTACCATTAAAATTGGAAAAATTGTTGTTATAAGCCATATACACAAGAAATGTCCAACACAAACAAAGAAAAACAAACAAATAAGCAAATAAATAAAAGGAAAAATCTAACCTAAGTTAGGGTAGATCTTAGACCTAGACGACTGCTAACTGGTTAGACTGTCCATGGGGGGTATATTATCGAATCTGACCACAAGTTAAACAGCCAAGTAGGGGCAAGATCGGTGGGAGGTATCTGTTCCTAAGCAACGGGCCTAATTATGCCAAACCACCAACCTTTGGGGTTTCGTCCCTCAATCCCCAACCTTAGACTCCGATTTAGAAAGAGTCAAATTCAAATCAACTTTCCCCTTAGGTCAGTCTCCTATATGAGTCCGAGATATCCCTAGGGCCAACGTCTACTCAGTTTTAGTTAGGTTGGTTAGTGAGTGAGGAGATGGTTTGTGGGCTAAGAGAGGGTAATGACTTCCCCACCTTATCTTGTTTATAGGACAAGCCCTTAAGATTGATTGTGCAAAGTGTGCAAGATATAGAAAAGTAACATTCACAAGCAAATATCACCCAAGAATGTTTCCTAAATTATATGCTATGCACGTACCTTTTGCTCTAGCACTCTTCAACAGTAATATAAAATGTAAATGAATTAGACATGTGCCTAAATGCAAGTCTAAGCTGTTTTTAGCATTTAACAGACATTATTTTACTATTGAGGTTAGAAAGCATTAACAGTGAGACAACCAAGGGAAAAAAAAGCTACAGAAATTCAGCTTTACAATTCAGCTAACCTGCAGAAATACAGATTAATAGTTCACTCAGTTAGCCACTGGAATGTAGCAAATATAAGAGCTTCTAGCCTCTGCTTTCGAGAACAGAGTCCAGGGCCACTTATATGTCTACTGTAGCAAAAAATTCCTTGTTGTTAAACCTGTACACCAAGAACAAAGAAGAAAGTTAACCAAAACTGTAAATCTATAAAGAGAATAACTTACCGTTCCTCCCAGCAACAGCGCCAAAATTTTATTGAGATAAGACTCGCACACAAAAATACAGAATTTTAGAACTTTTAAAACAGTAATACAAGGACTCAATTATACCACTATAGCAAGTGGCTATGCGGGTCGTGATTTACAAGGAGGGACTTGCGATGGAAGTTTTTAGTACGTTCTCTTTTAAGTTACAAAAAATGGTTAGAGTTCTTATTTCAGATCTTTAAAAGAAAAAAGAAAAATGGAGTTACAGTTAAGTGAGGAAGAAGGTTGTAGACCTTTAAGTCTTCTATGTGGATCATCTTGAATCATCAGATTTGATATTCGATAGCAAAAGTTATGATTTAAATATTAAAATATATCCAGTCAGAATTTGAGTCAAAATTGCTTCATCTCATCCGTTGATCTTCTCTCTATCCATTTATCCCTTTGGATTTGCACTCTGTATTTGACATTATCCTCAGTTTATCTTTAGCTTTAACCACTTGACTCATAAAAAACTGAATTTAACTAACTGGATTTGTGATCATCCTCTTCTAACCAAATAGATCTAGTTAAATCTGAATTTAACTGATATTTATTTAATTTTATCCTCTTTCTCCCCATGATTATCTACTACAAAATAGACATTTATGATAAGAAATTTAGTAGATTTATTACATGATAAATGTGAAAATATAATAAAGAATAATATAATAAATGTGGCTTGGTTATGTTTGTTAGGGGAGCGTTTACTCCCCCTATCTTCATATGCTCCTCCCCGTTGGGTTTTTGCCTATAAATACTGGGTTTTCAGATACTACAGGGGACGATCAAGCGGATATAGGTTCTTAGGCCAGTTTTTCATTCATTTTAGTGTAGGTTTTTATTTTCATTTTATATAATTTTATTTCTTTGTAAGCATAGGTTAGACTGAGATTCATATAAGTAAGAGAGAGACTTATGTTGAGAGTGACACTGATGAAACCTCCTCCTTTCTTTCATAGTTTCTACATGCAATCAAAGGTAACATCTTTATGATTTTCTTTGTTTATATGTTATTCTTCTTCTTTTTACTTTCCTTCTTTTGGTTTTGATTAGTATCCATGTGAATCTAGAAGCATCAGTATAGCCATGTTTGTGTGAGTGCCACCGATATTTCATGCTGATGTTCTCCTCCTCAAGATTCCATATCATTTAATTCTTATTCGTCTTGATAATATAATGCGAATGGGGACTGAGCTCGATCTTATGAGTTATGCGTTGATCGCCTCCGAGGTAAGGTAAAACATACAGGGTTTTTAGGTAAGTCATCAACCAAAGGAGATACGTTTTTCTTTTAGGTTTTATTTCTTTTCTTTTAATTCTTTAGTTTAGATCACCACAATCTCCTGACTTCTTTATCACTCTTTTTAATTTTTTTGTATAAATTAATTTTTTATTTTCCCACCTTCTCAATCTACCACTTTCTTCCTAACTTGATTGTAATTTATTTTTCTTTTTCTTTTCAAGAACTAAAAGAAGAACTTTAACCATTGATTGTAACTTAAAAGAGAACTTGCTAAAAAAGCTTCCATTGCTAGTCCCTCCTTATGGATCACGACCCGCATAGCCACTTGCTATAGTGGTAGCATTGAGTACTTGCACTACTGTTATAAAGTTTTAAAATTCTGTATTTTCTGTGTGCAAATAAAACCTCAATCAGAAATCTTGTCGCCAATAAAGAAGCAAAACTTTATATCTCTTGTACGAGAATATATAAACGTTTCACTTGAAGTTATAAAGACATGCCTAGTCTCGACCCTCAGGTGGCCATGCACCATCTCAATATCAAATTGGATGCCAAATTGGTTAAACAGCAGCAATGACGGTACCACCCTGATATCATGGAGGCAATCGAAACTAAAATTCAAAAGCTCATCGAGTATGGCTTCATTCAAGAGGAACAACACCCAGACTGGGTTGCTAACATTGTGCATGTTCTTAAAGAGAATGGTAAGATCTGAATCTATATTGACTTTTATGGTCTTAATGCAGTCCGTCCTAAGGATGAATTTCCGTTACACACCACTGACATCATAATCGACAACACATATGGTTTTGAAAGAATGTCTTTTACGGATAGCTTCTTAGGGTACAACTAAATAAAAAATGTATCCAGATAATGAAAAGCACATGTTATTTCGAACACTGTTGGGGGTCTTTTATTATACAATAATGCCATTTGGCTTGAAGAATGTTGGTGCAACCTACCAACGTGCATGACCATAATTTTTCGTGATCATCTATGGAAGACAGTGTAGTGTTATATTGACGACATCGCAGTCAAAAGTCGCAACAAGAATAACTATCTCCATGACCTGAGGATGATGTTCGACCACTTGTAGCTCACTAGCTGAAGATGAACCTGACTAAATCCTTCTTGGCAGTCTCAAGTGGTAAGTTCCTTGGATTCAGCGTTATATCCAAAAGAATTTACCTTGATCCCGATAAGATCAAAGCAATTCAAGTTATGCAGTCTTTGAGAAACCTTAAGGAGCTTAGAGGTTAACAAGGCAGGTTTGCCTACATCTGAAGATTCATGGCAAATCTGTAAGATCACTGTCAACTGTTCACACGATTATTGAAGAAGGGTATTTTTTTTCTCTGAGATGACGCTTGCTAAAATGCTTTCAAGGATAATAAAGAATACCTTATTAAGCCTCCGCTCCTGGTATCGCTTGTTTCGGGAAAACCATTCTTACTGTACCTAAGAGCCACAGTCATTCTCTAGGTGCCTTGCTTGCACAGAAGAATGATGAAGGTATTGAGAATGCCATCTACTACCACAGTATAACCTTGATTGGGGTCAAAAGCCGCTATAACCCAGTCGAGAAAGAGTACCTTGCTCTTGTTTTTACCATTCAGAAGACACGGCATTACTTGGTCAAGCTGACCATTCATGTCATTTCAAGATTCAACCCTCTACGAATTCTCATGACAAAGCCAGGTTATTTGAACTCTAGAATGGCTAATTGGGCTATATATTATCCCAACATGACTTGACATTCGTACCTTAGAAGGCGATTAAGGGTCAAGCCCTTACAGACTTTTTAGCAGCGCATCTAGTTTCGGAGATTCAATGTTTCAGGAAGATATCTAGATGAGGTCATCGAAGCCAACATGAGCTCAAGCAATGATGTATGACAAATGTTGAGAACAAGTCCCAAAGGCAAAATTATCATCGGAGTGAGGGTAGTGTTTGTTTTGCCAAACGACCAAGTTCTCCCTCGTGCCTTCTCATTAACGGAACCTTGTTTAAAAACGTGGCCGAGTATAACGATCTGCTCTTTGGCCATCAGCTCGCTTAACAAATGGAGGTAACATATCTCGAAGCATATGGTGACTCCAAATTGATCGTTAATCAAATCAAAGGAGAGTATGAGCTTCAGCATGAAGATCTGATGCCTTATTACCGTGTAGCCATCCAATTGGCTAACACATTTGATGGTTTCTATATCAGCCACATATCTCACCTTTAAAATACAAAGGCATGTGCTCTAGTTATGTTGGTGGCTACATTGACCTTACCAACTGATAGCAGTTACCGTCTCACGGTAGCTACTCGTCATCTCTTTTGCCCAAAGCATAGTATAGAGGTTAGCAAAGTTCATACAAGCTCAACAACTTTTGAACCTAGGGATTGGCAATTTCCTATCATCGACTATACCCTACATAGCATATTACCTGATGATACTAAAGAGTGGCTTTCATTTGATGAAGATCTCCTCATTTCTACTATGATTCAGAGGAGAGCACATTTTACCGTCGTTCATATGATGGTGTACTTCTTCGCTGCCTATCCAACTCGGAGGCATAAAAAGTACCCAAAGAAGCTCACAATGGAATATGTGGTGCTAATCAGCTAGGTCCGAAACCAAACGATCGACTGCATAGATTTGGCAAGTATTGGCCAACGATGATAGTTGATGCAGCATAGTATAAAAAATGGTGTAAAGCTTATCAAATTCATGCCAATTTGATACATTAACCCCCAGAGCTGCTCCATCCCATGGTTTCTTCATGACCATTCGAAGCATAGGGAATCGATATTAAAGGACCCATCAGTCCTCCATCGGCAAAAGGTCATCGGTTTATTCTCGCTATAACCGATTACTTTGCAAAGTTGGTGGAACCTGTACTGCTTGCTGAAGTTAAAACTACCAATATTATTAACTTCATCAAACACCATGTCCTACACCAATTTGGTGCTCCCGGAGGATCATTTATTACAACAGTCCTCAATTTGTATGCCAATTATTCTACCGATTTTGCGATAAATACCGAATACAGAATGTGGCCTCAACGTCATATAACCCCGCCGCTAATGGGTTAGCAGAAGAATTCAACAAGACATCATCAAGCTTCTCGAAATGTACATCTTCACAAGCAAATGAAATTTGAATGAGAGGCTTCGTGAATGTCTTTGGGCCTATCGAACAACAGTCTAAACCCCTACAGGCAATACTCCTTCCTCTCTGGTCTATAGGTGTAAAGCAGTAATATCCTTAGAAATTAAATACAGTGACTCTGAGTTTCTCTAACAACTAAGATGACACAAGGGGACAACAATCAACTACATCTTCAAGAGCTTGAAGCACTAGATGAGAAGCGACATTAGCTTAACAGCGTATTGAGCTGTACCAGGCTCGAATCTCAAAGGCCTTCAGCAAAAAATTTAAAGAGAGAAATTTTCATAAGGGAGACTTGGTCTTAGCTATCAGGAAACCCATGGTCATGATTCATAGGACCAAAGAAAAATTTCAACCAAAGTGGGAAGGACCATTTGTGATAGAGATAGTCTACTCAAATGGAGCTTATCGCCTTACAAATCCGAATGGCGATGCACTTATGATGCTAACCAATGGCAAATTCCTGAAAAATACTATTCATGATCACGTTAACACTATCCCTCTGATCAAACAAGTGCTATTTATGATCATGTTAATACTAAATCTCTGACCATTAAGCCAAATTCATTTGATTGTCCCCTCAGAATTGCTGATAGATCTTCATAGATTTCCCACGGAATCTCAAGAAATATTAATTTTCCCATGGAGTCCACAAAGTCATGTTAACAATCACCTCAACGGCATAACTTCAAGTTCTTCCTTCTAATCTCCATGAAGTTTTGTACTCACTTCTTTAATTCCCAGAGAGATTTTAGAATTCATCTATCAAACAAAAACCTAGAGAATACGCCATGTTACTAAAAGTAACAGAACAATCCTATGCCTCAGACAATTAATGATAGAGCAAAAAGTTGGCTTTTAAGCCTTATGAAAAGTCTTCGACAACTCATCATGTTGAGGGGAATAATATGGATAACCCAACTCAATTGAAAGTTGGTAAAGGCAAACCAAATCCATTGATAGCTGAGGGTTTGCTAAAAATCTTAAGGGACCTGATTCTACATTCCTCTCCAAAATCCCTTACCAATTTCCTTTCATGAAATGCTAGAACCATGAAAGGCCATACTCATTTCCCCAATAAAGGGAATTACGGGTCAAGCCTATCATGTTAACATTACACCTCTGACAGTCAAACTCTAATATATCTCCGACGAATCAAACTCCACTTATCATTCTCTCAATAGAATGACAGATCCACTCAAATCACTGTTATGTTCAACATTACACCTCTAATAGTAAATGAATCCTTATTAAGTTAGCATCACACCTCTGACAAGTCATTTATAATCTCCAACGGAACATTTGTAATGTTAACAATTACCTCAAACAAAACCTCCTTTTATTCTCCAGCTAGGAATTTAGTTGTTATGTCAATGATCACATCTAACAACTTTCACAATTCCCCACAGGAGTAACTGATGTCACGTTAATGATTACCTCTGAGAAACCCCTGCAAATTTCTACAGAATGCTAAATTCTCTATAATCCCTTATGGGATTCCCTTTTAACTCCCCAACGAGTTTTCTAGTTGTCATGTTAATGGTTACCTCTGACAATTTCTTCAAAATTTCCCAGGGAGTCATAAATGTCACATTAATGATTACCTCTAGCATCTCAGAGAACACAAAATTCTCAACCTTAAAATCCCGTGGAAAATCCATTCCCCAATGAGGTATTTAGTTGTCATGTTAACGATTACCTTTGACACCCCTCTCAAAACATTAGAGGGGATGCTATTTGTCCCCATCATATTTCCCAAGGAGCGCTAAATGTTTGGACACATATATTGCATAATTGTTACTGCATTCCTATATTTATTCTGTAATAAATTCTACAAACTCACTTGTCTTAATGTCCAAAATCATGCAGGATATGATAAAGAGAAGATAAGCATAAATCCTATCCAATTTAATCTAAAAGTTCAAATCAAAGGGAATCGATTCAAATTCAAAGTTTCTAGAAGCCATATTATCCAAAAATTGGGTATATCAGATGAGATAAATACCAATCAAAATTCAAGCAAATTTTTTTTTTTTAAAGACCCAATTGGTTGAGCTGAGGATAAAATAATGTATCGTCAATTTCAGTATAGAAATTCAAAATCTAAGAGGATAAAGGGATAGAGGACACGTGGACGAACACAAGCACCCTTGACCCTGGCCCAATGGCCAGGATCTTGCCGTGAAAAAGTGGCAAAAGCCACATTTTCACTGCTGGGAATTTAAATCAGGGGGAGCATTTGCTCCCCTATCTCTGTACTCTCATTTCTTATCCTTTTCTCCCTATAAATACCTGTAACCTCGAAGACAGAGAGACATTATCTTAGAGAGAGAGCTTTAGGTTAGTTTAGTTTAGGTTTTTCTTTTCTTTTTCAATGTAATTTTTATTTTCTTTAAGGTTAGAGAGAGTTTCATGATTAAAAGAGAGGAAGAATTATTGTAGAGTGATAGTATTATAATCATTTCTCAAGAAACTTATATTAATGGTGACAATCAATGAAAGTTTTTCACTTTTCTTCATCGTACTCAATCTGGCCAAGCACCGCATTTAATATAGATCTTTCTACATTTTGCTTTACATTACTTTGCATCGAATCATGGCATGTTTAATCTCCAATGGAGGTAAGTATTCATTTTTTTTATCACTTTTTATTTTTCGTTTCTTAGATTAATCTAACAAATCTCAAATCCAACTCTTTTTATCTCTTTTTCCTTAAGACTTATTTTTCTTTTCTTCTTTAACAATAAACCCCTCTTCTTCTTTAGATCCCTTTTAGCTTAGATTATATTAACTATTTTAATTTTCTTTTTTATAAAACTGAGAAGATAAATATTAATTAGTTTTGGTAAATTAAAAGAAAAAAAACTTAAACAATGCTTCTATCGCTGTCCCTCTCTGTGGATCATGACCTGTTAGTCCTAGGATACATGGTAGAATTGAGAACCTAGCACTGTTCTAAACTTTTATAATTTTCTGTGCAGGTCAGAATCGATCAATCAGATTTTGGCGTCGTTGCTCAGAAGGGACGGTAAGTTTTCTTCCCTTTTTGATTTAACTTAACAATTTAACTCTTTTTCTTTTCTGTTTGGTGTACAGGAGATGATTTCTGGAAATAAAGTGCTGCCATGGACATATGGCATACCTAAGACTCTGCTCCAGAAAGCAGAGCTCAGAGAACTCAACTTTTGCCGCGAAAATGCAGCAAAAGCCGTGTTTGTACAGCAAGGTAGGAAGAACAGCTAATCTGCTTTGTTAGAGGTTGCTTGAATTGCAAAGTATAGTCATCTGCAGTATTTAGTTTCTTAATTTAACTTACCTTGCATACTATTCTAACCGCAACAATAATTTGGTGTTTGTTAATTCTAAAAACGGATTAGACCTTGCATTTAGGGCACGTGTCTAATTCGCTTACATTTCAATTACTATTGAAGAGTGCTAGAGAAAAAGGTAGGTCTACATAGCATATAGCTTAGGAAGCATACTTGTATGTTATATTGCTTGGGTGTTATTTTTGCTATATACTTGCACATAAGCACTAAAATGATTTAAGGGTATATCCTTAAATAAGATAAGGTAGGGAAGTCATTACCCTTCCTTAGCCCAAAAATCATCTCCTTACTCACAAATCCAGCCTAACTTAAAATTGACTAGACGTTAGCCCTAGGGACATCTCAGACTCAAATAAGGATTGACCAAAGGAAAAGTTGCTAGAAGTTGACTCTTGTCAAATCGGTGTCGAAAGTTGGGGATTGAGGGGCGAAACCCCGAATGCTGGTAGTTAGGTATAATTAAGCCTGTCACTTTAAGCACAGATACCTCCCACCAATCTTACCCCTACCTAGATTATTAACTTGTGGTCAGGTTCAGCAATATACCTCCTATGGATAATCAACAGTTATGAGGCATCTACGTCTAAGCTCTACCCTAACTTAGATTAGATTTTTCTTTCTTTTGTTTGTTTGTTTGTTTGTTTTTTATTTTGATATCTTTGTGATATGGATTACAATTATAATTTTTTCAATGCATATAGTGATCCATATTTCACCTCAACCTCTTTCAATTCAGATATTACCAATCCGACAATACATAACTTTAACCAACCAGGTATGCTAGATTTGTCTTATCTGAATCAATATATGCCCCAATCTCAGTATCATGAACAAGAATGGGATACTCGGCACCACTCTTCACCGAGTCAGTGGGGATATAACTCCCTTAAGTCTTACTATCAATAACCTTACCAACAAACAGCTTCATACACTCCACACCAAGATTAACCTATTGATTGGTCACTAATGTTGCATATTTAGTATCATATTTCCATACTTATTTTAGAATAAAAGCCTGCATTGTCCTAATTAATTGTTTAATTTATTTGCAGGCCCAATCCTTAAGGAGATGAAGAGAAATGAGCCCAAAAGCCCACCAGAATTCTGAATTAAATCAAAATTAATTCGCACACACTAAATCAGGGCAAAATCAAGAGGTTGAAACTGGTTGAGAAGAATCCTCTCAGAATCGATCGGTTAAAGCCAAGAATCCAAGGTCATTTCGTCAGAATCCGGGGCTCAAACGAAGAAACCAACAAAGGATAAAGCTAGAAGATAATCCCAAGATGACCCACCAACAGGGTGTGGCCAACTGGCCACACCCTGGCCGCGAAAACGCGGCCAAAGCCGCGTTTTCGCGGCTTGGTTGGGGAGTTAGGGGGAGCGTTTGCTCCCCCGATCTCCCCAGGATCCTGGTTGTTGGGTTTTTGGCCTATAAAAGGGCATTCTCTGTGCTGAAATTGGAAGACCATGCAGATTAGGATTTAGCCTACTTTTAATTCCTTGTAGTTTAGGTTTTTCTTTTCTTTTTATGTAACTTGTATGTAAACTTAGGGTAGAAGAAGATTCATGTAAGTAAGAGAGAGAGGCTGATGTTGAGAGTGACACCGATGTACCCTCCTCCTTTCTTCCATTGTCTCTGCAAGTAATAAAGGTAAAAGCTTCTTTTTATGTTCGTATTTTGTTTTGCTTTCCTCTTCCTCTTTCTACTTTACCTTGGTTGTATTTGTTGAGTTTACAAGTGAATTCTAAAGCGAGTTTAACTAAGCTACGTGAGAGCCAGCGATAGTTCATGAAGACGTTCTCCTCTTCCAAGCTCCGCATCACTTCGTACTTGGTATGCTTGACGATATAATGTGCACGGGGACTGAGCTCGAGTTTATGATCTATGCGTTGAACGCCTCCGAAGCAAAAAGGTAGAACTTGCAAAAGGTTTCTAGGTAAGTCATCAATTAAACTAGGTAAGTATTCCTTCCTTTTCTTTCCTTTCTTTCATTTTTGTAAATTAAATCACCACCTCCTCCAACTTTTTCTTCTCCACTCACTCCATTTGTACATAGTCGCTTTCATTATTTTTCTGATTTTTTCTACCTTCTTCATCTTTCATTTTCTTCTAACTTTAACATAATTTTCTTTTTCTTAACTTAAAAACAGAGAAGAACTCTCGTTTGGTTTTTATAACGATTTCAATAAAACTGTAAACGCTTCTATCGCAAAACCCTCCTTGTGGATCACGACCCGCATAGCCACTTGCTATAGCAGAAGAATTGAGCACTTGCACATTTTTATTATAAGTTCTGAAATTTCATATTTTGTGTGCAGGTTGTACCTCAATCAAATTTTGGCACCGTTGCCGGGGAGGGTAACATGTTTTTTATTGAAATCTGAATTTTTTTGAAAATTTTTTAGAACTAAACGAATTTTCTTCTCTGTTGCAGGTTACAGGGCAATCAAAGCAGGAAATTAATATTGCAGTGATATACAAGTGGCCTTGGGCCTCTGCTCTAGAAAGCAGAGACCAAGGGCCCTCTGAATTGCCTCGTTTTCACGGCAAAAGCCGCGGAACCGCGGCAATGAAGAGTTGACTACTAACAGCTTTTTGCAGGGCTGCTTAGTTTACAAAAATTCTAGTTTGCTGCAATTCTTTATTTCCTATATGCCATCACATAAGCCTGCTAATAATCAACAGTAAAACGTTTGTTGCAAAAGTTAAAAATTGATTAGACGTTTGTATTTTAGGCACGCGTTTTTTCAATTCATTTATTTTTACTGTTGAAGAGTGCTGGAGTATGGTACGTTCGCATTGCATGTAGAATAGGATTCATCTCTTGGTTGATTTTCATTGCTTTGAGTGATTCCTATTTACATATCTTGTACACTTGCACAAAATTATTTTAAGGGCACTAACCCATAACAAGATAAGGTGGGGATTTAATCACCCTTCCTTAGCCCAAAAATCACATTCCAAGCACTCACTAACCCAAGCCTAACTAAAATTGAGTAGACATTGGCCCTAGGGACATCTCGGACTCAATTAGGAGATTATCCTAAGGGGGGAAAATGTTGGAATCTGACTCCTGCAAATTCAGTGTCTAGGAAAGGGATTGAGGGCCGAAAGCCCGAAGGTTGGTGGTTATTTAATTAAGGAACGTCTTTGACGGAAAACCTCCCACCAACCTTGCCCTGACCTGGCTGATTAGCTTGTGGTCAAACTCTACATTAGACATCCCGTGGACAGTCTAATCAGTTAGGAGTCGTCTAGGTCATAGGTCTACCCTAACCTAGTTAGAATTTTTTTTCTTTTATTTGTTTGCTTATTTGTTTGTTTTTTTTTTGTATTCTATTATGTGATATGGACTATAATAATAATTTTTTCAACTACAATAATAATCAATATTACACACCGACTTCATTTTCAGATATTACCAACCCGGCATATCATAACTTTGACCAACATAGTGTGCCGGATTGGTCTTATCCGAATCAATATAACCCATACCCCCAATCTAATAACTATAATTTCCATAATGATTTCAACTCTTCACCGAGTCAGTGGGGATTCACCTCCCCCGAGCATAATTTTCAACCACCTTGTCCTCCTTCTCTACCTAGTCCATAATATTTTCAAGATTCATACTTAGTTCCACTCATCCAAAATAGGAAACCATCAATTTTGGAAATGAGTATGCGTGAGTCCAAACACAAATCCCAAAATCTGATGGACTCACAATTTCACTACCACTTTCAAGACAATTCTTCATCTTTTCATCAAAATAATGAACATATCACCTATGAAGAGATGCTTGAATTCATGACTCAGGCTCAAAACGCTCGTAATAATGACATAGATATGATGGTCGAATCTCTACGTTCTCACCGTTGGACCAGTTCTGATGTCACTACCCATTCTGTTAGAGCCGAAGAGTCAGGTTGTTTTGGAATTCAAGATTCTATTTCAGAACAACTATTTGAACTTGCCCAAACTCCAAATTTTGAAAAAGATATTGATAGTTTGGTAAGTTACTCCTTTCCTGAAATAGAACTTGAAAATGATTATGATCCTGAACCCCAAATTAGTGATTCAATTCTTCTTCCTGATTCAATAATGACTCTGGTATCTTCACCTGACTTCAATCTTTTCCCGGAGTCAACATTAGATCCTGTACTAATTCATAATAAAATTGAATCACACATCTTTGAGGATCATATTGAACTTGACCAATTATACACTTTTGAAGATCCTATTGACAAATTGGCAAGTACTCATTTTATGATATTGAACTCAATGAGATATGTGACCTAGATTCTCAAATCTGTGATTCAGTTCAACTTTCTGAATCAATATTGACTCCTGTTTTATTACCAAACTTGAATAATATTCTAGAGTCAGTTTTGATTCCATCACCTATCATTCCTGAACTGGAATCACCCATATTAGGTCACATTCCATTGTTGGAAAATACATGTGGACTTGAGTTTCAACTTCTTGACTTGGACCCTATTCCTGAACCAATTACGACTCTTGAACCTTTACTTGACTTAAGTTACCTTCCTGAGTCGGTATTAGTTCCTGTACTTCCTGAGTCCAAGTCAATCATTCTATCATTTCATACTCCTTTCTGGGACGAGGTGGTTGACAAATTTGACTCAGAAATCAATTATGGAATATGGAAATTAGATGGGGTTAAATATTTAATAAAGATCCTTAATGGATTTATCTTTTTAATGGGTTATATTAAAGATATTTCTGGTGGGTTCCTCCGAATTCCACGAAAAGTAGATTGGGCCGCGTTTCGTGGACCAATCAGACCACCACTGGAACCACCACCTTAAGGTAACAGTTTCCTTCCCTTTCTTCTTTTTCATGCATCTATGCATTAATTCATACATTGAGGACAATGCATGAGATAGGTGTGGGGGAGGGTCTAACATAGCTTAGGTTTTCTTTTTTATTAAAAACTTTTTTGAAAATAGAAATAATATTTTGACATATTTTTTGTAAGAAATTAAGTTAATTTTAAGGAATAGGAAAATCTAAATTCGGATTTCTTATACTTGGTCAAAATATGATTATTTGTTTGATTTTTAGGGTTAAGAAGAAAATTTGTCAAAATGATTTAGTCTTGATCTTTACCTTGATGAAATATGCACACTTCATACACTTACACACTTAGGGTTCAAAAACAAAGATTCTTATGCCTTATAAAAATATATATATATATATATATATATATATATATATAAAAATAAATAAATAAATAAACAAATCTAATTATTGATTAGCTAGGTGCTTTGGCCTAAGCAAGCCTTAGTATTTATGCAAAAGATGATTAGAATCGTTTGAAAAAAAGGAATATACGAAAATCCTTTGATTAAGCTGGGTATTTGTGCCTAATAAAGCATAAGTATTCACGCCTAAAAGGGGTGCATATAGTAAAATCCTTAGTTTTGTGGCCTTGTTTGCTCGAGTTCTTAAGTCCTTGGGGTGTTTTCTCACCCGGTGCCCTAAGACCGTCTGGTTTGGGAGTCATCGATTAAAGGCTCGTTACATGGGCAGATTAGAAAGCCTAATAAAACTAAGAAATAATACCACAGAAAAATATATATATATATAAATAAATAAGGCATAAGAGTTAGAGTTAACGAACCCTTAGTCAAAATTTTCACGATCACAAGGTGCATAAGACTTAGGGTAAAGTAATAGACTAGATGAGAAGTACAATTTAACTCCTTACCTTGATTGATAACAATTTTTGAATAGAGACTAAGTTTAGGAATGAAAAATTCAGTCTTCCTATGACTTATAGATTGCTTAGATCTTACAATTATATTTCAGATATTTTTCTCTTTCAAAATGCTTTTCGAAAATACTAACTCTTTATTTCTCTTTCTTTATGGATTTTGTGGGTGTAATCCGCTGAAAACCCTCACGAGACATAACTCGTCCTCTAGGGGAAACCTAGAGGTTTAACGGCTTGTTGCACATGCTCAGTGCAATCGCGCGACATGCGAAAGTGGTCTAATAATCCTTAGTATAGTTTAGTTGTTTTGCTCGAGGACGAGCAAAAGATAGGTATGGGGGTGTGATTGGTCGCTAATGTTGCATATTTAGTATCATATTTTCATACTTATTTTAGAATAAAAGCCTGCATTGTCCTAATTAATTGTTTAATTTATTTGCAGGCCCAATCCTTAAGGAGATGAAGAGAAATGAGCCCAAAAGCCCACCAGAATTCTGAATTAAATCAGAATTAATTCGCACACACTAAATCAGGGCAAAATCAAGAGGTTGAAACCGGTTGAGAAGAATCCTCTCAGAATCGATCGGTTAAAGCCAAGAATCCAAGGTCATTTCGTCAGAATCCGGGGCTCAAACGAAGAAACCAACAAAGGATAAAGCTAGAAGATAATCCCAAGATGACCCACCAATAGGGTGTGGCCATCTGGCCACACCCTGGCCGCGGAAACGCTGCCAAAGCCGCGTTTCCGCGGCTTGGTTGGGGAGTTAGGGGGAGCGTTTGCTCCCCCGATCTCCCCGGGATCCTGTTTGTTGGGTTTTTGGCCTATAAAAGGGCATTCTCTGTGCTGAAATTGGAGGACCATGCAGATTAGGATTTAGCCTAGTTTTAATTCTTTGTAGTTTAGGTTTTTCTTTTCTTTTTATGTAACTTGTATGTAAACTTAGGGTAGAAGAAGATTCATGTAAGTAAGAGAGAGAGGCTGATGTTGAGAGTGACACCGATGTACCCTCCTCCTTTCTTCCATTGTCTCTGCAAGTAATAAAGGTAAAAGCTTCTTTTTATGTTCGTATTTTGTTTTGCTTTCCTCTTCCTCTTTCTACTTTACCTTGGTTGTATTTGTTGAGTTTACAAGTGAATTCTAAAGCGAGTATAACTAAGCTACGTGAAAGCCAGCGATAGTTCATGAAGACGTTCTCCTCTTCCAAGCGCATCACTTCGTTCTTGGTATGCTTGACGATATAATGTGCACGGGGACTGAGCTCGAGTTTATGATCTATGCGTTGAACGCCTTCGAAGTAAAAAGGTAGAACTTGCAAAAGGTTTCCAGGTAAGTCATCAATTAAACTAGGTAAGTATTCCTTCCTTTTCTTTCCTTTCTTTCATTTCTGTAAATTAAATCACCACCTCTTCCAACTCTTTCTTCTCCACTCACTCCATTTGTACATAGTCGCTTTCATTGTTTTTCTGATTTTTTCCACCTTCTTCATCTTTCATTTTCTTCTAACTTTAACATAATTTTCTTTTTCTTAACTTAAAAACAGAGAAGAACTCTCGTTTGGTTTTTATAACGATTTCAATAAAACTGTAAACGCTTCTATCGCAAAACCCTCCTTGTGGATCACGACCCGCATAGCCACTTGCTATAGCGGAAGAATTGAGCACTTGCACATTTTTATTATAAGTTCTAAAATTCCGTATTTTGTGTGCAGGTTGTACCTCAATCACCTATAGAAGAAAAATCTTCTTTAGAAGAGAGTCTAGAAGTCTTCCTTGAGTCCACACGATAAGTGCAAATTTAATTGAACTCAATTCTCCCAAACAATTTCCAAATTTAAGATCCCTACTCCAATTTTCAAGTCCAACCACAACAAGAACCTGTTAACTCAGAAAAGAGTATGGAATATTTTATTCAGTCCCAAAATGATTATATTCAATTCCAAATGAATTGTTCTCCAATCTATCAATAGGCTAGAAGCAAAGTAAGTCGTTTGGTCAAAACAATTAATGATAATAATGAGGAAACTCTACCTAACATATTTTCAATCATCCTGATTCTCCTAGCCATATTGATGAGGAATCGTGATATCTTGAAGGTTTAACTAAGATTCAATTTCACCACAAAACTTTGAACTTGACCGATATCAAAACCCATTAACAAATTGGCAAGTTTTCATTTCAATGAGATTGAACCTGAAAATGAATGTGACACCAATTCTCAATGTTGTGATTCAATACCATTTTTTGAATCTATACTGACTCTGGTATTCTTACCTGATTTGGACTCGATTCTAAAGCCAACACTGTTTCCTATCCCTATAGAGCTAAGAGATGTTCATCAGGAAAATCCTCATTGATGGGTAATTCGTTGCATGGAGAATTGGGAATCCGTGAGAGATGGTCAGCAACGACATTTTCTACACCTTTCTTGTCTCGAATTTCGAGATCAAATTCTTGAAGAAGGAGGATCCAACGAATGAGTCGGGCCTTGGCATCCTTCTTCATCATGAGATACCTAAGTGCAGAATGATCGGTGAAGATGGTAGTTTTGGACCCTAGTAGGTAGGGACGAAACTTCTCTAAGGCAAACACTACTGCCAAGAATTCCTTCTCGGTCGTAGTGTAGTTCAGTTGAGCGTCATTGAGAGTCCTACTAGAGTAGTAGATCACATGCTGCTTGCTATCAGTACGTTGTCCTAGGACAGCGCCTATGGCAAAATCAGAAGCGTCGCACATAATCTCAAACGGCTTAGACCAATCCGGGGCAGATATGATTGGTGCAGAAATCAGCTCTCTCTTAAGCTTCTCCCAAGAAGTGATGCAGTCAGTATCGAAAGTGAAGGACACATCCTTAGCTAACAGATTAGTCAAGGGCCTAGCAATTTTGCTAAAATCCTTGATAAATCTACGGTAGAAACCAGCGTGTCCTAGGAAGGATCTAATGTCCTTAACGCATTTGGGCATGGGAAGCTTAGCAATAACCTCGATTTTGGCTCTATCCACTTCTATTCCTTTCTTGGATATTTCATGACCCAAGACAATTCCATGTTTCACCATGAAGTGGCATTTCTCCCAGTTTAGTGTCAAATGTTTTTCAGCACAACGTTGGAGGACGAGTTCAAGATGGTGGAGACATTGAGTGAATGAATCTCCGTAGATGGAGAAATCATCCATGAAGATTTCTAAGAAGCGCTCTACCATGTCAGAGAAAAGACTCAACATGCAACGTTGAAACGTTGCTGGGGCATTGCATAAGCCGAATGGCATTCGACGATAAGCAAATGTCCCAAATGGACAGGTAAACGTGGTCTTTTCTTGGTCCTCAGGAGCGATAGGGATCTGGTTATAGCCCGAGTAACCGTCCAAGAAGCAGTAGTACTCGTGACCCGCTAAACGTTCAAGCATCTGATCAATGAAGGGAAGTGGAAAATGGTCCTTACGAGTTGCAGCATTCAGTTTCCTATAGTCGATGCAAACTCGGATCTTCGTGGGAAGTCGAGTTTGAACGAGCTCTTTGTTCTCGTTTTCCACGACGGTGAAACCAGATTTCTTTGGGACCGCATGGACAGGACTGACCCATTGGCTATCCGAAATAGGATAAATTATCCCATTGTCTAAGAGTTTTATGATTTCAGCATGAACAGCCTCTTGCATTATAGGGTTTAACCTACGCTGCGGGTCTCTCTTGGGTGTGGCATCTTCATTGAGATGGATGCGGTGTTGAACGATGGTTGGACTTAATCCCTTGATATCAGTCATAGTCCACCCGATGGCTTCCTTATGTTTTCTTAGAATATCTTTCAAATCTTTTTCTTCCCCGTCATTTAAATGAGAGGAAATGATGACGGGAAAGGTCTCTTGTTCGCCTAGGTAGGCGTACTTGAGATGCGCAGGAAGGGCTTTCAATTCTAAGGAAGAGGAAGGCTCACTAGAAGGACTAGTCAAATCTATTGGCTCCATTGTTGGTGAAATCGGGTTTGAAGCCCAATTCACGGCAGAATCTACCACCTGATCGAGATTAAAGTCATCCGACTCTAACTCGAAGTCATTCTCCATTTCTGATTCCAATTCTTCCCCGTGTTCACTTGTCAAGTTCTCAATTTGGTTTACTTCAAAAGTTTGGTCCTCGATGTCACGGGGTTGTTTTCCTAGATGGAAGACATTGACTTCTCTAGTCATGTCTCCGAAGGTTAACCTCATAGACCCATTCCTGCAATTGATGATGGCATTAGCAGTGGCAAGGAATGGTCGACCTAGGATGACCGGAGTTTGAGCCCTACGATTGGAGTTAGACACAGGTTGTGTCTCCAAAACTATGAAATCGACAGGGTATATGAACTCTCCTACCCGGATCAGGACATCATTAATTTCCCCTTTTGGAACTTTAACAGAACGGTCAGCCAGTTGGATGGTGACTCGAGTTGGACTAAGGTCACCCAACCCGAGTTGTTGATAAACAGAGAATGGGAGCAAGTTGATACTTGCTCCCAAATCAAGTAGTGCACGACTAATCTCGGCTTGTCCTATTGTGCAGGCAATGGTAGGGCTACCTGGATCTTTGTACTTGACAGGGATAGGACCCGAAAATAGCTCACTAATATTAGTGGCTAGGAAGACTTTCTTAGGAACATTAGTCTTTCTCTTCTTGGTGCACATGTCCTTAAGAAACTTAGCATAGGAAGGAACTTGTTGGATGGCATCAAGAAGTGGCACATTTATTTTCACTTGATTAAACATCTCTATTATCTTGTCCATGTGCGGATTTTGCTTATTGTTTTTCAGCCTATTCGGAAATGGTACTATAGGCTGGTGCACCTGGCTGGCTGACTTGTCTTTTTCAGACTCGTCAGATTTGGAAGAGCTTGGATTGGATGAGGTGGAAGCTTGATTGTGGTTGTGCTTAATAGGATTGGTGGGTGTTGACACTTGGTTATCAACTTTCTTTCCTGACCTCAATGTATGCACAGCATTACATTGATTGAATGAAGGATCCTCAGCCAAATGAGCTTGTTGGGAATTTCTCGGATTGGTGACTGGCTGACTAGGCAGGGTACCCTTTTGTCTCTCATTCTGTGGGTTGGCTAGTTGGCTCATTTGAACCTCTAACCTCTGAATGGTTTGCATGAGAGTGTCTTGATTTTTCATATATCTCTCCATGTTCCTTTCAAATTCAGTCATTCTCCTTTCCAATTGAGGATTCTGGAAGGAGGATTGTGGAGATTGGTTAGGAAAGTTCTGTTGATAATTTGGAAAGCTTGGTGGATGGTTGGGGGAATGATTATGGAAATTGGAAAAGTTGGGTTGATGATTGGAAGAATTGTTACCATGTTGGAAGTGGTTAGCATGATTGAATCGTGAATGGTCATTGTTGTTCTGGCTCCATGAGAAATTAGGGTGATTTCTCCAGCCGGGATTGTACGTTGGGGCGTAAGGGTTATTGTTCGGCCTTGAAAAGGCCGCATTCATCGGTTCGTGGTAGGATTGCTGAGCTTGAAACACTGGGCATTCCTCAAATACATGGTTCATGGCTTGACAGTAAGTGCAACCCGGGGGTGGAAATTGGTTCGGGCTGACTTGATTGACTGGACTTGGGTCTTTCGTTTCTAGAGCTTCCAGTCTTCTAGCTAAATTGGCTAACTTAGCCTCATTAGCGATGGACGATTCTATGGAATGGAGACCTCCTTTCGAAGAGATGGAGTTAGGATTCTTAGGGGTCTCACTCGCAGATTCCCATTGGATGGTTTTCTCAGCTAAATTTTCATACAAATCCCATCCCTCATCTTCATCTTTTTGCAAGAAACCCCTTGGCACATACTTTCTAGGAGGGTTTTGGTGGAATAGTCTAAACCGTCATAGAGAATTTGGCATTGTCGCCATTTCTCTATTCCATGATGTGGACATTGGACAAGGAGGTCCTTAAAGCGTTCAAAGTACCTCCAGAACGGTTCACTAGGCTCTTGCTTAAATTGCATGATCGTCTTCCTAATGAGAGCGGTTTTATGGATAGGATAGAATTTCTTCAAGAAGACCTTGATGAAACCATCCCAAGATGTGATGGAACCGGCTGCTAAGCTGTAGAGCCACTTTTTTGCTAGGTCCTTAAGTGCAAACGGGATAAATCTCAACCTAATAGCATCGTCTACAAGGTGTGGGATTTTCATCATAAGACATACTTTCTCAAATTCTCTTATGAAGAAGTAGGCATCTTCGGACTCTAGACCATGAAATTTGGGGAGTGTGTTGATGAATTGAGGCTTGAGCTCAAAATTGTGTTCACCAACCGATGGAAGTGAGATGCATGATGGAAGTGAGGTCCTAATGGGGTAGAACCTATCCTGCAGTGATGTGGATTGAGCCATTACCGGATCTGGTCTTGGTTCAAACTCAGGTGGTGATGTGTTTCTAGTCAACCTAGATGAATTAGGGTCTCTCGACCACACTTGCATACACAATCACAATCACAATCACAACAAGTTCAAACAGTAGTCAACAATAAAAATCAACCAAGCCTAGTCTAAGGTATCCTTGACCTAGACAACTCCTAACTGGTTGATTGTCCACAAGAGGTAGAATGTAGACCTTGACTACAAGCTAATCAGCCAGGTCAGGGCAAGTTTGGTGGGAGGTTTTCCGTCAAAAGACGTTCCTTAATTAAATAACCACCGCACTTCGGGCTTTCGGCCCTCAATCCCTTTCCTTGACACTGATTTTACAGGAGTCAATTTCCAACACTTTCCCTCTTTAGGATAATCTCCTATTGAGTTCGAGATGTCCCTAAGGCCAACGTCTATCAAATTTTAATTAGGCTTAGGTTGTGCGTGCTTGGAGATGGTTTGTGGGCTAAGGAAGGGTAATGACTTCCCCACCTTATCTTGATTAGGGTTTTGCCCTTAGAATTGATTAGTGCAAGTGTGCAAGATATAGGAAAGTAGCATTCAAAAGCAATAACACCCAAGAATGTTTCCTAAACTATATGCTATGCATACATACCTTGTCTCCAGCTCTCTTCAACAGTAATTGTAAAGAAAACGTAATTAGACAAATGCCTAGAATGCAAGTCTAAACGTTTTTTAAACAATTCACAATCATTCAAATTACTGTTGGATTAAAACAGGGATGGTGATAACAAACTAGCACAAATATGACATAAAAAACTAGAAATTTTTGCAAGCAATATGTCCTGCAAAACAAAGTTTTTAGTAGTCCCAAAAAATTTCAGATTTGCAAAGCAATTTCTTGAAATTCTGTTTCCTACTTTCGAGAGTAGGGGCACAGAATTTTCAAGTCTTCTTGGCAAAGCTTGAATGCTAGATCTTGATCTTCAATGTCCCTGAAACAAACACACAAGAGTTGTTAAAACAACTACACCGTTCCCTCCCCGGCAACGGCGCCAAAATTTGATTGCTAAAACAAATGAAACAACCAACGAAGTTTAAGAATGTACCGTGTAGCTTGTGGCTAACGGGTCGTGTCCACAAGGAGGGATGCGATGGAAGCTTTTCGATGAGTTGCTTAAAAACAATGAATTAGTGTTCGTTTTTTAGGAAAAAGAGAATGGAAGGAAAAGAGATGAAAAAGAGAAACTTCAATTTTCAGAAAAGGATTTGGAGAAGGTGGTTTTTAAAAAGCTTTAAGAGTTGTGATGTTGTTTATAATAAGAAATCAAATCTGGGCTTACTATCTTCCTACTCAATTGTCCATTCTTCTCTTAAAGTATTTAGTCCCTCAAGTTCAATTGCAAAACTTAAAGTTAATTCTTTTTAGAAAGCTTTAAGTAAAGCACATAAGATGTGGAAGGGTTGAGTTCTGTTTCTTCGAGAAAGAGTTGGAATCGGATGTTAAAACATAAAGCGCGAAGAAGCAAGGATGAATAAAAAAGATTCACAAGAAGTTCAAGAAAGAACGGTGAATTCAACTTTCCATTCCCATCATCATGTGCCTTCAAGAACACTTTCAAAGAGAAAGGCTTTTAAGGGAGGCATGCATATGAGTCATAGGGATTTTTCTTTTAAAAACAGAAGAGAAGAAAACAAGAGAGATTCCGATAGCAAGCCCAGAAAAAGCGTTTAGTTACTCATGGAAAACGAAGAACACAACGACATAATAACAAGCATACCGTACTGCAAGTGAAAGAGAAATCGGCTTGACCTTTGTATTGCTGTCACTTCAATCCTTCAAGTACAAGCTCTCTGTCCTCTCTCTCACAAGTTTTTGAAACTGGATTACAACTTAAAAAACAAAATTACAACTTGAGTTCTAGCTAACAAATGACCTAGATCCTAAGAAAATAAAAGCAAAGTTTAATCCTAGTCTTCGCTGCTTTTTGCTCTGCTGAAAGCCCTTTTTATAGCCAAAACCTGTAGAGATAGGATCCCGGGATCGTTGGGGGAGCAAACGCTCCCCCAACTGACTTCAGTTGGCCGCGGAAACGCGGCTTGGGCCGCGTTTCCGCGGCACTGTTGTGGCCAGTTGGCCACAACAAGAGGGGGAGGCTTCCATGTTTGAAGGGGATCTTGGATCTTCAGCTGGTTTCTTTGTTGCTGCTTCGATCGTGGACTGAATCAGCTTTTGATTTCCTTAGCTTTGATTCCTCGATTCAAGGAGGGATTTTCTCAACCCCTTGATAGCCCAGATTTCTTCACTTCGAATTTAATCTGAATTAATTCAGAATAAAGTGGGCTTTTGGGCTTGTTACTCTTTTATTTCTTTGAGCATTTGGGCCTGTATTTAGCAAAGGAAAAAGACACTTATTAATATCATTTATTAGCATACAAGTGTGGTAAAGTGACAACATAAATGCAATGTATGTGACAAATCAGAGTCCTAAGTCCTTGGGATAATTTCTCACCTGGTGCCCTAAAATCGTCCGGTTTGGGAGTCACCGACAAAGGCTCTTTATATGGGCGCATTAGAAAGCTAAATTGAGCTAAGAGATATTACCACCATAAATGAATATATATATATAATAAAAATAATAAGGCATAAGAGTTAGAGTTAAAGAATCCTGAGCTAAATTCTCACGGTCACAAGGTGCATATGATTTAGGGTAAAATAATAGACTAGATGAGAAATACAATTTTAATCCTTAATTTGATTGAAAACATGTTTTTGAATAGAGGCTACGTTTAGAAATGACTAAGATTTGATAACCCTATGACTTATAGATTATTTGAATTCTAACATTAATACTTCAAATATTTTTTCCCTTCAAAATGTGTTTTCAAAAATACTAACACTTTTTTTTCTTTATGGATTTTGTGGGTGCAATCTACTGAAAATTCTCATGAGACAAAACTCATCCTCTAGGAATAACCTAGAGGTTTAACGGCTTGTTGCACGTGCTAAGTGCAACTGTGATTCTTATAAAAGTGAGTTAGATTAGGTCAGTTTAGTTTTTTTCCTCTTTGTTTTGCTCAAGGACAAGCAAAAGATAGGCATGGGGGTGTATTTGGACACTTATATTACATAATTGTTACTGCATTCCTATATTTATTTTGTAATAAATCCTACAAACTCACTTGACTTAATGTCCAAAATCATACAGGATATGATAGAGAGAAGATAAGCACAAATCCTATCCAATTTAATCTAAAAGTTCAAACCAAAGGGGATTGATTAAAATTTAGAGTTTCTAGAAGCCATCTCATCCAAAAATCAGATATACCAAATGAGATAAATACTAGTTAAAATTCAAGCAAAAACGGAGTTTTGAAGATCCCAATTGGTCGAGCTATGATAAAAGGACGTGTCATCAATTTTAGAGCAGAAATTTAAAATCCAAGAGGATAAAGGACACGTGACAGACACATGCACCCTTGATCCTGGCCCAATGGCTAGGATCTTGCCACGGAAAAGCGGCAAAATCTGCATTTTCGCGGCTGGGTATTTGAATCAGGGGGAGTATTTTCTCTCCCTATCTCTGTACTTTCATCTCTTATCCTATTCTCCCTATAAACACCTATAACGTTGAAGGGCACTATCTCAAAGAGAGATTTAAGTTAGTCTTGTTTAGGTTTTTCTTCTCTTTTTCAATGTAATTTTTATTTTCTTTTAGGTTAGAGAGAGTTCCATGATTAAAAGAGAGGAAGAATTATTATAGAGTGACACTATTGTAATCCTTTCTTAAGAACTTATATTAATGGTGACAATCAATGGAAGTTTTTCACTTTTCTTCATCCTACTCAATCTGGCCAAGCACCGCATTTAATATAGTTCTTTCTACTATTTTGCTTTACATTACTTTGCATCGAATCATGGTATGTTTAATCTCCAATGGAGGTAAGTTTTCTTCTTTTATCTCTTTTTAGTTTTCTTTCTTAGATTAATCTAATAATTCTCAAATCTAGCTCTTTTTATCTTTTTTTCCTTCGACTCATTTTTCTTTTCTTCTTTAACAATAAACCCATTTTCTTCTTTAGATTTCTTTTAACTTAGATTAGATTAACTATTTTTATTTTCTTTTTATAAAACTGAGAAGATAAATATTAACTAGTTTTGGTAAATTAAAAAAAAACTTACACAATACTTCTATCGATGTCCCCCCTTATGGATCATGACCTATTAGCCCTAGACTATACAGTAGAATTGAGGACCTAACACTATTCTAAACTTTTATAATTTTTTGTGCAGGTCAGAATTGATCAATCACTAAACTCTTCGTGGGATTCTACAATGTCCCCAGCCGAACATTCTAGCAGCCCAGCATGGGCTACCATATTACTCTCCAGCGAATCTTTTGCTAATCTTAAGGATTCCTAATTTATCTTGTCCATATTATCTCCGAATAGACATGATTCCTATCTTTGTGATACTCAGTCTATCATGTCCAGTTCACCATCTCTGAACAGGAAAAGTCCATACTAATCCCTGTTATGCTCACATGGTCTTTGAATAGTGGATTCTTTTTATGACTCAAACTATCATGTCCATATTACCTCTGAATAGACGAGTCAAGCTGTTATGCTCGCATGGCCTTTGAACAGCAACCTTTTTATCGTGCTCAAACTATCATGTTCAGTCCACCACCACTGAACAGACGAGTTCATAACTAATTCTCTTTTCCTCCATCAGGACTAAGAGTTCTTGCTATCAAGTTAACACTATATCTCTGAACAAAAAAGGCTCTAAATCTGGTGATTCCTAGTCGGTTATGTCCAGTTCGTTGTCTATGAACTTACAGGTGCACGAATTTCATCCTTCATTTTGTGCTGCCCAGATTTCATCCTTCATTTTATTGTTATGTCCAGTTCGTCATCTCTAAATGATAAAACTTCGAGTCTGGTAATTCCTAATTAGTTATGTCTAGTTCGTTTCCTCTAAACTGACGGATACCCTGATTTCACTTTGTTGTCATGTCTAGTTTGTCACCTCTGAACAACAAATGCTTCAAGTTTGATAATTTCAAATCTATTGTTGACTGAATTTTCCTGCACACAAAAGATGGTATTTTAGTTTTAAGAATAGATGTGCAACTTTCAGTTCTAATCCGCGGTAGCAGGGCTATGCGGGTCGTGATCCTCAAGGAGGGACTGCGATGGAAGCGTTGAGCAAGTTTCTCTAAAAATTTATCTTTTTTAGTTATTTTGTTAGTCACGATGGTATTTACAATGAGTTGTGGAAAAGACTATTGGAGAGAGATGGATTTAATCTATAAAAAAAAAGAAAAGAAAAGAAAAAGAAAGAACACTTATCTCTTTAGTCCGCTTGCCGTTTGAACCGTTGCGATGATTTTCCTTCTCTTGGAAGGCGTACAAGCACGGCTTATGGGATCGTCCGCCTTCTTAATCTACTCTACGAAATTAAAAACAAGCTATGAAGACCTGTTCATCGCCATGGGCCGTCAAGGTTCCTTCTTCGGTTAGGTATTCTCGAAGCAATCAGATCTCACGGTTTGCAAGTCATCGGAGAAAGAAACAATCACATAAAATAAAAATAGAAGAACAGAGATTAAACAAAACTAGAGAAACAATAACACAAGAATAAAAATAAAAAGAACAAAACGAACCTCGAGTTGATTTATTTAATAATGGTGGAAAAGCAAAACTTACACCGATTGTCACCCTCAGTACAAGTAGATCTCCTTCCTCCATGAGAACATCCTCTCCTCTCGGTTTACAAAAAGAAAATAAAAAATATACAAAGGTGGAAAAAAAACCTAAAAACCCTAACTTTGGCCCTTTGCTGGACGCTGGACGCTGTTTACGTTGCACTGCAGGTGATATTTATAGGTGCAGAAGGCTACAGAGTCCCGGAAGAAACTGCCCACGAAAATTGGTAGCCATCTCTATCCATATTGCCGCGGATGCGCGGCTTTTGCCGCGCTTCCGCGGCAGTTTAGTGGCTGCTGGCCACGTGCTTTGGCGCGTGGCCTCTCCTGGTCCGTCCCTGTGGGCTTCTGCTTCTGGAAGTTTGATCCTGGCCTTTTAATCTGGATTTTCGAGATAACTTGGTAATCAAGTTACTCTTAATCCAGATTTCTTCAAATCTTCTTCTCACGAATTTTCTTTTTATCTTGGCCTTTTATCCTCATCCTGCATGTGTTTAGGGTTGGATAGAAGTCTATCCTTCCCTAATCTCTGATATTTGCAACTTTTAGCCCTTGTATTTGCATTTTGACTCTTTGTATTTGCGCTTTTTCACCTGGGCTTCAAACATGGGCTTGGATCTGGGCTTTTGGGCTCTTTAGGCTTTATTTATTGCTAAAATAACAATTCGAGGCCTGCACACAATAAATTAGAAATTATTAATAAATGTGCAGAATTAAATGAATAAATATGAAAATGTGATGGTAAATATGATGATAAAAATGCACTTTTGACTACCAATCACACCCCCACACTTATCTTTTTGCTCGTCCTCGAGTAAAAACAAAGAAAAAGAAAAAGAAATGAAAAGTTAATCTAACCTAACTCACTTTTGTAGGAATCACGATTGCACTTAGCACGTGCAACAAGCCGTTAAACCCCTAGGTTACCCTAGAGGACGAGTGTTGTCTCGTGAGGGTTTTCAGCGGATTGCACCCACAAAATCCATAAAAAGGAAAATATTTGAATTATTATTGAAGAGACTAAGTAGTCTATAAGTTTTAGGATTATCATTTTTATTCATTCTTCAAACCTAGTCTTTATAAAGTAAATTGTTATTCATTTTAGGTAAGGATTAAAATTGAATTTCTAATATAGTCTTTTTCGTTACCAAAAGTCATACGCACCCTTGTGAATCTAGGAATTCCTTAACTTGGACTCTCATGCCTCATTATTATTTTTATAACATCATCTAATTTTCTTTCGTGTAAGTATCAAGGCTTCTTGAGGCCCTCATACCTAACTAATTGACTATTAGATGTGTTAATATATATATATATATATTTTTTTTGGCATGTATAGCTCATCTAATTTTCTTTCGTATAAGTATCAAGGCTTCTTGAGGCCCTCATACCTAACTAATTGATTATTAGATGTGTTAATACATATATTATATTTCTTAGTTTTCTTAGGCTTTCTAATCCACCCATGTAGCGAACTTAAAGTCGATGACTCCCAAACCGGTTGGCTTTAGGGCATCAGGTGAGAAAACACCCCGCGGACTCAAATTCGAGTGAACTAGGCCCCAAAACTAAGGACTTTATTTTATTTACTCACCTTTAGGCATGAATACTTATGCTTCTTGAGGCACATGTATCAGCTTAATTGGTGATTTTTTTTCTTTTATTTTTTTTTTTTTTTTTTTATATGAGGCACAAGGTCTTTGTCTTAGAATCCTAGATATGCATTTGGTATGCATATTTCATTAAGGTAAAAATCAAGACTAATTATTTATTCAATTTCTCTCCTATACCTAAAAATTAAACAATTTATTTATTTTGACCAAGTTTTTAGAAATCCTAATCGTGATTTTCCTAATCCTTAAAACTAACTTAGATTTCTTTCAAAAAATAAGTCAAAATACTTCCTTTTTATAACAATTTTTTTTTTTAAATTTTTTTTTTATTAGCAATTTTTTTTTTTTTTTTAGTTTTTACCTATGTTAGTATGTTAGTAAAACCCACCCCCACACTTATCTCATGCATTGTCCTCAATGTATGAATGTACGCATGTATGCATGAAACAGAACAAGGGAAGGCAGAAAATTACCTTAGGGGGTGGTTCCGGTGGTGGTCTAATTGGGCCAAGCGTTGCTACCCAATCAAGATAACATAAAAGTTGGTGGAACTTACCAGAATTTTCCTTTACATAACCCACTAAAATATATGTATAATTATTTTTTAGAATTTCCACCCCATCAAATTTCCAAATTTCATAATAAATTTCAGAGTCAATTGTGTCAACCTCCTTGTCCCAAAATGGAGTATGAAAAGATGGAATTATTGACTTGGACATTATGGGTGCGGGAACGAATACCGACTCAGGGAAGAGGCTCAAATCAAGTAAGGGCTCAGGAGTCGGGCTCGGTTCAAGAATTGGGTCCAAGTCAAGAAATTGAAACTCAAGTCCACAATCTTCTTCCCACAATGGAATATGACCTAATATGGATGATATCTCTTTACTTCCAATATTAAGGAATTCTAGCTCATCGCCATACAATTCTTCAAAACTAAGGTCAACATCTTCCGTCAGAATTGTACAATCAGTTTCAGAAGTAAAGAGATTGTGAGAATCTAGGTCATGTTCAAGTTCTAATTCGGGAAAGGAAAAACTTGCCAAGTTATCAGAATTTGAAGTTTCGGCAAGTTCACATGATGGTACTGAATTAGAATCTTGTTGTCCAAAGCAACTTGGTTTGTCGGCTTTAAAAGAGTGGTCAGCGATATCAGAATCAGCCGGACGGTGAGAACGTAAACATTGAACCATCAAATCTATGTCATGATCACGGGCTAATTTAGCCTCGGTCATGGCAGCTAGCATCCCTTCATAGTCGATAGGTGCTTCTTGTTCTGATTGGACTTGAAAATAGGAAGGGTAGTCGTGATAAAGTTGTGAGTCGGTGGACTCACGTATCATCATGTCTAAAATTGATGGTGATTTTTGCTTGGACTCATTTCTACTCATCATTTCCAAGATAGATGGATTTGTATTCTGAATGGGTGGATCTGAGTATGAATCTTGGGAAAAATGTGGACTGGATGGATATGAAGGACAATTAGGTTGAGCATTAGACTCGGGGGACTCGAAACCCCATGAACTCTGTGACGAGTTGAAATTATTATGGAAATTATAGTCATAAGATGGGGGGTGTGGGTTATACTCATTCGGATAAGACCATTCCGGCACACTAGATTGGTCAAAGTTAGGGTATGCCGGGTTGGTAATATCCGAATAATAGTTAGGGGTGTAATATGGATTAAAATTGGAATTATTCTTATATGCCATATCACACCAACACAAACACAACAAACAAATAAACAAACAAAAAAGAAAAATTCTAACCTAAGTTAGGGTAGACCTATGACCTAGACGACTCCTAACTGGTTAGACTGTCCACAGGAGGTTGGGTGCAGACTTTGACCACAAGTTAATCAGCCAGGTCAGGGTAAGAGTGGTGGGAGGTTTTCCGTCAAAGACGTTCCTTAATTAAATAACCACCAATCTTCGGGCTTTCGACCCTCAATCCCTTTCCTAGACACTGATTTGACAAGAGTCAACTTCCAGCACTGTTTCCCTTAGGATAATCTCCTATTGAGTCCGAGATGTCCCTAGGGCCAATGTCTACTAATTTTTATGTTAGGCTTGGGTTAGTGAGTGCTTGGGATATGATTTTTGGGCTAAGGAAGGGTGATGAAATCCCCACCTTATCTTGTTAATGGGTTATGCCCTTAAGATGAATTAGTGCAAGTGTACAAGATAAATAGATAAGAATCACTCAAAGCAGAAAATCAACCAAGAGATGAATCCTATTCTACATGCAATGCGTACGTACTTTGCTTCTCCAGCACTCTTCAACAGTAAATAAAAATAATTGAAAAGACACGTGCCTAATATGCAAACGTCTAATCAATTTTTATTTTTAACAATCAATGATTTACTGTTGAATTATTAGCAATTTACAGGTGTATCACAGAACAAAACATAATATATCAGTAAGCAGTATTTTAATTTACAGAGACCTGCAAAAAAATTCAGTGAGTAGTTCACTGCAATTGCCGCGGATCCGCGGCTCTGGCCGCGTTTCCGCGGCAAAGTTGCAGGTCCTCGTGCTCTGCCTTCGAGGGCAGAGACACAGGATAGCTATATGTCCACTGCTGCGATAAGTTTCTGTTTCCTGTTCTCCAAACCTGCAAACAGAAAAGAATAAAGAATTAGTTAAAAATTAAATTTTTTTGTTTTAGAGATAACTTACCGTCCCTCCCCGGCAACGGCGCCAATTTGTTGACTGAATTTTCTTGCACACAAAAGATGGTATTTTAGTTTTAAGAATAGATGTGCAAGTTTCAGTTCTAATCCGCGGTAGCAGGGCTATGCGGGTCGTGATCCTCAAGGAGGGACTGCGATGGAAGCGTTGAGCAAGTTTCTCTAAAAATTTATCTTTTTTAGTTATTTTGTTAGTCACGATGGTATTTACAATGAGTTGTGGAAAAGACTATTGGAGAGAGATGGATTTAATCTATAAAAAAAAAGAAAAGAAAAGAAAAAGAAAGAACACTTATCTCTTTAGTCCGCTTGCCGTTTGAACCGTTGCGATGATTTCCCTTTTCTTGGAAGGCGTACAAGCACGGCTTATGGGATCGTCCGCCTTCTTAATCTACTCTACGAAATTAAAAACAAGCTATGAAGACCTGTTCATCGCCATGGGCCGTCAAGGTTCCTTCTTCGGTTAGGTATTCTCGAAGCAATCAGATCTCACGGTTTGCAAGTCATCGGAGAAAGAAACAATCACATAAAATAAAAATAGAAGAACAGAGATTAAACAAAACTAGAGAAACAATAACACAAGAATAAAAATAAAAAGAACAAAACGAACCTCGAGTTGATTTATTTAACAATGGTGGAAAAGCAAAACTTACACCGATTGTCACCCTCAGTACAAGTAGATCTCCTTCCTCCATGAGAACATCCTCTCCTCTCGGTTTACAAAAAGAAAATAAAAAATATACAAAGGTGGAAAAAAAACCTAAAAACCCAAACTTTGGCCCTTTGCTGGACGCTGGACGCTGTTTACGTTGCACTGCAGGTGATATTTATAGGTGCAGAAGGCTACAGAGTCCCGGAAGAAACTGCCCACGAAAATTGGTAGCCATCTCTATCCATATTGCCGCGGATACGCGGCTTTTGCCGCGCCTCCGCGGCAGTTTAGTGGCTGCTGGCCACGTGCTTTGGCGCGTGGCCTCTCCTGGTCCGTCCCTGTGGGCTTCTGCTTCTGGAAGTTTGATCCTGGCCTTTTAATCTGGATTTTCGAGATAACTTGGTAATCAAGTTACTCTTAATCCAGATTTCTTCAAATCTTCTTCTCACGAATTTTCTTTTTATCTTGGCCTTTTATCCTCATCCTGCATGTGTTTAGGGTTGGATAGAAGTCTATCCTTCCCTAATCTCTGATATTTGCAACTTTTAGCCCTTGTATTTGCATTTTGACTCTTTGTATTTGCGCTTTTTCACCTGGGCTTCAAACATGGGCTTGGATCTGGGCTTTTGGGCTCTTTAGGCTTTATTTATTGCTAAAATAACAATTCGAGGCCTGCACACAATAAATTAGAAATTATTAATAAATGTGCAGAATTAAATGAATAAATATGAAAATGTGATGGTAAATATGATGATAAAAATGCACTTTTGACTACCAATCATCTATTATGTCCACTTCATTACTCTGAACCAATGAATATCCAAATCTCATCCTTCCTTTTGTCGTTATATCCAATTCATCACCTCTGAACCATAAAGCTTCGAGTCTGGTAATTCCTAATAGTTATATCCAGTTTGTCACCTGTAAACTGTTGGATATTCAGATCTCCCTCTCTTCGCTATTATGTCCAGTTTATCACTTCTGAACTTCAAACCCTCTTCCTAGCGATTCCTAACCTGTCATGTCAAGTCCATCAACTCTAAACAGGCGGATTCCTAGATCTACCCTCTTTTATCTCTAGTGGATTCTCATACTTAAACTGACTTTATTATGTTCCTAAACTCTGAATAATTTCAGTAACAATTTTAATTCCTTCAGGAATTTTACTTGGTGAATTTTCACCTTTTCTGTTCTTTTTAAGAACTTGTATGTCAAGTTTTCCTTTATGGAAGACTTATGTTACCTACAGGTAGTTGCACAAACAAATAGAGAAGAAGACATTGAGAAGAGTAAATAAGTCAAATAAAATTTTTTATTGATTCAAAAAGAAGAGAGATACATTGATATTGTTACATTAAACTTGTTTCTCATATGATCTGAGTTTATTCTCAAGAGAAGACAATTTTTGTCTCTTATTCTCTTCATCCCTGGTGAGGATGTAAGACTTCAACTCTTCTTGATTAGAGGCTACAATCTGAGCCAAGCAATCCTGGATCTCTGCCAACGCTGAATTCTTCTCTGCCTCCAGGTAATGGACTTGGTTGCTCTGGCTGTTCAGCTGTTCCAGGTGGGCTGTCTTTTTTGCACGCACCAGCTCAGCTTTAGATAAGAGAAAGTTGGCCCTCTTTATCATTGCCTTCACTTTTTAATTTATTCATTTACAGAGGCGAGTGCACTGTTGGAGGCATCAATGGTGTCGGTAATCTTAACCTTTTCAGTCTCCAGGGATTTCAACTCCTGAGACATTGCCTTCACTTTTCCTTGCATCTCTGTGTATTCCTTACGCATCTGTTCAGCAAAACGCTTGAACTCCTCTTCAATGGATGGAGTCAGATCCGAGTATTCAGGCGACGCCACTCTCCCACATCCTTCTCGAGATCTTCCATCATTAGCTCTAGAGAGGCCTGATCAAATCCCACAAAGTCCCTGATGTTTTCTATGTTCTAAGAAAGGGCCACCTTCAGAAACTCAAATAGGGTGGTCAAACCCTTGAAGACCAATCAGATGCATTACTTTAAACTCTTGAAGAAGTTGTCAACCATCTCCATCACGAACTCCTTCTTCACTTTGACCACCTCTAGCGAGCAGGTGAGCCCTGAAGGAAAGGTCTCCATGGGTTTGGCTGTCATGATTATTGAAGGCGTTGCGGGGGCAGTCGTCAGCAGAGCAGAGGAGACTGTCGATGCCGAGGAAGAGTTTTCATAGTTACAAGCACGCTGGCCATAAGAGAGTTAGGACTGGTGACCATCTTGAAAGAGACTAGTTCAATGATCAATGAATGAGAGGCAAGGATGGTGATCACATTCAAGCTAGTGGCAGTCAGAATCGATGATACCTGAGGGGTGGAGACCGGCTCGCTGATGGGCTCATGTTGCGACTCGACCGCTCCATCACCAGCGTAGTAGAAGGAACAAACTCTGCCTTAGTGATCACAATTGAATTGTCAGTAGATAAGGGTCAATGTTGGATTATGATGTGATATAAAATGTCAATCCCAGTGAGATCCAACATGATGGGAGCATCAACCTCCTCTTGAGAGCGCCCTGGTATTTGAGCAGTTAACCTCGGGTCTCTGCAAAATTTTAAAGATTAAGCAGTATAAGAAGATTGACTTATAAAATACTATTATGATCATTACCTAGAGGAGCCGAAGTTACAGTAGTAGTAACTTCACTATTGATTATCCCACCTAGGACAGCCTCAGTGTAAGCATCCCCCACAGTGGTAGCTTCAGTAGCAGCAGCCTCCTCAGTGGCTAGCTCGCCAGTCGGTGGCTTGATAGTTGGACCTTCATCTCTTGAAACTATCAAGATCTCCACGTCCTCGGTTTCATTGCCCTGAGTGGCAGCCTCCATCTTACCAGACGTAACGACAAACTCTTTAGAGGGACCAATATCTAGTACTTGGTCTCCAGGGCCTTCGAAGACAAAGTATGTCGCTTCATCTCCTTTCTTATAATGGAAGAGATCGCCAATGTCTCCTTCTCCTCTACTTGCAGCTCCTTTACCTGCATTCGAGATCAGAAAGCAAAGCAATTAGTTACGAAAGTAAAAAGGACAAAAGAAAAACTGTACGAAGAGATGGTCTTACCTGAAGCTTGAGCAGGTTTCCTTTACGTCCCATTTCAAGTAGACAACTTGATGATTAAAGGACTTGGGGGGCGTGCGCTAGTGACTTACCTCTCCAAATGGAGAGGCCTCGTGGGCATGTCGGCAAGATTTCCTCACTGCTTGCTTCTTCCAAGGTTTAGGAGGGGGAATCCTTCCTATTTTGCTTGTAGTGGATATCAGGATTTTCCTCTTCCTCTCCTTCTTCTTCTTCCTCAATTGGGATTTTGCCTGCCCTACTAGGAGCTTCTTGAATAGCTCCAATGGCAGCAATATCTTCAAAGTGAGGACTCTCAGTATCTGAGACTTTGCTGCGGCTTCAGCCAAGAACTCTGGGAGGCCCGGTGCCTGAACCCACTTTCCTTGATCAAGCTCTGTCGCCTTCTGCCTCAGCCGCTTAGAAATGAGCTTGATTCCTGATGGGTTGATATTGAACTCTGGTGGTTGGAGTTTGAAGCTTGGTACCAGTGGCAAAATCCTAACATTGTCAGAAGATTAGGTGTTCTTAGTGGCATGTAGAGTCGGGCCTCAGTGCAGCTAATGATAAAGTGTCTTTAGGCTCTGGCACTATCGATCAGGCTGCCTATGAACACCAGGCGGGAGTTGGGTTGCCGATATAGAGCTGGTTATACCCGAACTGTCGCGTAAAGTGGCTGGATACATAAGGCTCTAAGTAGCATATGTCCCCACAGTGGTATACCAAGTGGGACGGTCTGATGCTGACTAAACATTTGAATGTACCTTGCCACAGTGAAGATACCCCGTCTCTGATGTCATAGAATTCTTCATCGTACCTAGCACCAAGAATGTAAGGGACGTACCGGAAGAGGCTGTATGGGTCACAGCAGCATGTCAGCTTTTGGACCCCTGTCAAATATTTCCGCTCCCATGAGAACTCTCAAAGCATCAAAGATGCACAAAGTGGATGCCTTCTAGTGGTTCTTCTCCCAGTTGAATGATGGCTGGATAATGCAAGGCAAACTATACCATCAAGTATGTGTAGGGCAGTTCCACCCTAGGACACGACCCATCATGGGGTTGAACTTGCCCCTTTCCCCTCTTTGTGGTTGTGGCCTACAAAATATTTCTATCAACGCCTAGAGACCGCGCTGGATACACCACACCATGGCGGGGAACAGTCTGAGGGATCGGCCATAGACTAGCTAAATGGCTAGGAAGAGCACCAAAATGGTGATTCCATTATGTGGAGGAGATTGATCGGTTACTTATATTGCATATATATTGTCACATTACCATGTTTATTATCTAATAAATCCTATTAATAAGTCTTATTTTTCTTCATAAAATGTTGGCCCATTACTAAAGGAAAGGGAAAAGAAATGAGCCCAAAAGGCCATCAAATTCTGATTTAATTCAGAATTAATTTGAAATCAGAAAATCAGGGTAGATCATGATAAATTAGAGAGGATGAAAACCAGTTAAAATGAATCTTCCTAAATCAATTAGTTAAGTCCAAAAATCAAAGGTCATTTCGTCAAATCCAGGAGCTGAGACGAAAATCCAAAACCAGATAAAAGCAACTCGCGAAACCATGGAGTACCATAACCGGGTGTGGCCACCTTGCCACACCCTGGCCACAGAAACGCAGCTAAAGTCGTGTTTTTGTGGCTTTGTTGAGGAAGTTGGGAGAGTATTTGCTCCCCCTATCTTCATACGCCTTCCCCCATTTATAAATACTGCATTCTACAGAGAAGAGTGGAGCGAAACTAGGATTATAATTCTTGTTCATTTTTAAAGTTTTATGAGTATTATTAGATAGTTCTGAGAAGTTGTATCTCATCTTTACTTTTTTGTTTACACCAACAAAGAGAGAAGAGTGGAATTAAGTGTGAATTCATCCTTGAAGTGACAATCAAAGGAGATTCAACTTGCTTATTCAACTCGACTCAATTGGTATGTCTATGTTTTATTTCATTCTCTTATTTATTTTCTTTTTATCATTAGTAACTAAACCATCTTCTGGGCTCACTAATCAATCTCTTCTACCTCCTTTCTCTTGATTGATTTTTATAAAAACAACTCTCTTGAATCATAATAATGCCTGAGTTAAACTTTGTTCTTGAAAGCACATGAGGATGTTCTTCTTTTAAACTTAGACTTTCAAAGCACAAATATTTTTAAATTATTTTTATTCCATACTTGCTTCTTAGCGCTTGATTGTTTAACATTCTATTTTTAATGATGTGTTAAGAAAGGCTTCAAGATTTAAACCAAAACCATCTTATTTGTTTTACTTGAACATTAAAAGAAACTAAAAGTTTTTGCCTATGATAAAAGTGATGTACCAAAATATTTTTGAGATAAGTAAGCAGTTGAGTAGAAAAATAGTGAGTCCTGATCCTTTTCATAATTTAAATCACAGCCAAATCACTCTCAAATCTTTTTCTAAAAGTTCATCTTCTCCAAAGCCTTTTCCAAGTTTTATATTTTTCTTTAAATCACTTCCCTTCTCTCCATTCTCTTTTCAACTAAAAAAAACACCAACACCATTCTTTGCTTTTTAAACAAAAATACCGAAAATCTTCCATCGCATTCCTCCTCGTGGAGACGACCCATTAGCCCAAAGCTAGACGGTAACTCTCACTACTTTCATTAGCAACCAATTTTTGGCGCCATTGCTGGGGAGGGAATGGTGTAATTATTTTCTAACAAGTTTGGTGTCTTATTTTAGGGACGTCAAGGAATAAGATTTAGCACTCAAGCCTTGCAAGAGAAGACTTGCTATTTTGTGCCCCTACTCTAGAAAGTAGGAAATAGAATTTTAAGAAATTGCAGCACAAAAGCTTGAAATTTTTTTGGACTACTAAAACTCTTTTTTGCAGGACATATAGCTTAGCAAAATATAGTTTTTGTGTATTATTTCTGCTATATATGATATTCACACTCCCTGTTTTTAATCCAACAGTAATCTGATTGATTGCCAATTGCTTAAAAAAAATATTTAGACGTGCATTCTAGGCATTTGTCTAATTACGTTTCTTTTACAATCACTGTTGAAGATAGCTGGAGACAAGGTACTTATGCATAACATATAGTTTAGGAAACATTCTTGGGTGATATTTACTTGTGAATGTTATTTTTCTATATCTCGCACACTCTGCACAATCAATTTTAAGGGCAAAACTCAAAACAAGATAAGGTGGGGAAGTCATTACCCTTCTTTAGCCCACAAATCATCTCCAAGATTGCATAGCCTAAGCCTAACTTAAAATCTGATAGACGGTGGCCTTAGGGACATCTCGAACTCATTAAAAAATTATCCTAAGGGGGAAGGTGTTAGAATTTGACTCCTGTAAAATTAAGATCTTCTTGAAGAAATTTTATCCAATTCATAAGACCGCTCTCAATAGGAAGAACATCAAGCAGTTCAAGTAAGAACCTAATGAACTGTTTTGGAGGTATTTTGAACACTTTAAAGACCTCTTTGTCCAATGTCCACATCATGGAATAGAGAAATGGCGACAATACCAAATTCGTTATGATGGTTTAGACTACTCAACCAAGACCCTCTTAGAAACCATGTGCCAAGGGGAATTCTTGCAGAAGGATGACAATGAAGGATGGGATTTACATGAGAATCTAGCTGAAAAGACCATCCAATAGGAACCAACTAGTGAAAACTTTAGGAATTCAAACTTCATCTCTTCAAAAAGAGGTCTCCATTCTATTGAATCATCTATAGCTAACGAGGCTAAATTAGCTAACCTAGCGAGAAGACTGGAAGCTTTAAAAACTAAGGAACCAAGTCCAGTCAATCAAGTCGGCCCAAACCAATTTTCAACTCTGGGCTTACTTACTATCAAGTCATGAATCATGTGTTTGAGGAGTGTCTTGTGTTTTAAGCTCAGCAACAATATCCTGAACTGATGAATGCGGCCTTTTCAAGGCCGAACAATGATCCTTATGCACCAACGTAATATCCTGGCTAGAGAAATTAACCAAATTTCTCATGGAGCTAATATAACAATGACCACCCCCGATCAAATCATGCAAGCCACTTCCATCATTCCAATAATTCTTCCAATCATCAACCCAACTTTCCAAATTACCTTCACAATTCTCCCAATAATTTTTCAAATTATCAACAAAATTTTTTCAACCAAGCTTCACCATCTTCCTTCAAGTATCCTCAACTTGAAAGGAGAATGACTGATTTTGAGAGAAATATGGAAAGGTACATGAAGAACTAAGATTCCCTCATGCAAAAAAAACAGAGGCTAGAGGTTCAAATGAGCCAATTAGTCAATCCATAGAATGAGAGGCAAAAGGGTACCCTGCCCAGTCATCCAATAATGAATCCTAGGACTTCTTAACAAGCTCATTTGGCTGAGGATCAATCATTGAATCAATGTAATGTTGTTCATACATTGAGGTTAGGAAAGAAAGTTGATAATTAAGGGTCAACACCATCCAATCCCAGTCAGCACAATCACACTCAAGCATCCACCTCTTCTAATCCCAGTCCTTCCAAACTGACGAATCTAAAACCGATAAGTCCACTAGCCAGGTGTACAAGCCTATAGTACCATTTCTTAATAGGCTAAAGAAAAAAAACAGAATCCACACATAGATAAGATAATTAAGATCTTCAAACAAGTGAAGATAAATGTGTCACTTCTTGATGCCATCCAATAAGTCTCATCCTATGCAAAATTTCTTAAGGACATGTGCACTAAGAAGAGAAAGACTAATGTACCCAAGAAAGTCTTCTTAGCCACTAACATTAGTGAGCTACTGTGGTCCGATCCCTGTCAAGTACAAGGATCCGGTTGTCCCACCATTGCCTGTACTATAGAACATGCCGAGATTAGTCGTGCACTTCTTGACTTGGGAGCAAGTATTAACCTGCTTCCATACTCAGTTTATCAATAACTCGGTTTGGGCGATCTTAGTCTAACTCGAGTCACAATCTAACTGGCTGACCGTTCTGTGAAAGTTTCAAAGGAAAAAATTAATGATGTCCTTATCAGGGTTACCCAGTTGATTTCATAGTTCTTAAGACACAACCTATGTCCAATCCTAGGGCTCAAACTCCTGTTATCCTAGGGCGCCCATTCCTTACTACTGCCAATACTATTATCAATTGTAGGAATGGGTCCATGAGGTTAACCTTTGGGGACATGACTAGAGAAGTCAATGTTTTTAACCTAGAAAAATAATCTTGTAAGATAAGAGACCAAACGTTTGAGGTAAACTTTGTTGAAAACAATTGTGATGAAGAAAGTGAAGGTATAGAGAATGAGTTTCTGTTTTTTTGATGAATTATTTAAAAATGAATGTGATTATATTAATGAGAAGATATATGTTGGAGATCCTAATTTTAGAGTCCCCTTTAAGGAAATTTGATTTGAATATCTTCACTTTCGATGAGCCAATCAATGATATATCGTATGAGAATATAATTCAAGAACCTTTGATTGACCTAATCTTTGAAAACCTCTTCCATAAAGAACTCATGTGTTTGACTGAACCGACTAGGGATATTTTGGTTAATTATACACCTCTAGGGGAAAGTATTGATATAAGTTTTGAGGAGATGTATGAAACTGAGTTAGAATTCCTAAGCATTCATAGTGAGAAAGTTGCAACTGAGAAGTGTGATGGTGATCAATTTTTGATTAATGGATGTAGAAATAAGAGGAAGAAAAGCTTAAAGAAGGCGAGACTGGAGAGGAAAAGAGCTAAAATGACAAAAAGATTGGCCTCCCCAATATGCCCTATAAAGAGAACCCATTGGAATGATGGGAAAAGTGCTAGAGGGATCAGACCTAAAAAGATCTAGGTGTGGAAGCAACATGATGTTGTCCATATTTTTGTATACTAACTATATATATATTTATGCACCTCTTTTACATTTCATTTCATGCATCTATACATTTCTTTCATACATTGGGGACAATGCATGAGATAAGTGTGGGGGAGGACTCTAACATGACTAATATAACTAAAAAAGAAAAAAATAATATATATATTAAAAAATATTTTGAAAGAAAAGAACAATATTTTGATATATTTTTTGTAAGAAATTAAGTTAATTTTAAGGAATAGGAAAATCATAATTAGGATTTCTTATACTTGGTAAAAATAAGATGACTTGTTTGATTTTCAGGGTTAGGAAGAAAATTGGTGAAAGTAATTTAGTCTTGATCTTTACCTTGAAGAAATATGCACGCTTTATACACTTACACACTTCGGGTTCAAAAATAAAGATTCTTATGCCTTATTAAAAAAACATATATATATATATATATATATATATATATATATATATATATGAAAAATAAACAGATCTAATTATTTAAGCCTTGGTATGTATGCAAAAGATGATTAGATAAGTTTGAAATATATATATATATATCCTCTGATTAAGCTGGGTATTTGTACCTCATGAAGCCTAAATATTCACGCCTAAAAGGGGTACATTTTATAAATAAAAATCCTTGGTTTTGTGGCCTTGTTTGCTCGAGCGTTTAAGTCCTTAGGGTATTTTATCACCTGGTGCCTTAAGATTGTCCGGTTTGGGTGTCACCGACTAAAGGCTCGTTATACGAGAAAATTAGAAAGCCTAATGGAATTAAGAAATAATATCACCAAAAATAAAAATAAATAAGGCATAAGAGTTAATGTTAAAGAACCCTTAGTCAAAACTTTACGGTCATGAAAGTGCATATGAATCAGGGTAAAGTAATAGACAAGATGAAAAATGCTATTTGACTCCTTACTTTGATTGATGACATGTTTTTGAATAGAGACTAAGTTTAGGAATGAAAAGTTCGATTTTCCTATAACTTATAGATTACTTGAACTCTTACAGCAATACTTCAAATATTTTTTATCTTTTCAAAATGCTTTTTGAAAATACTAATATTTTTCTCTTTCTTTATGGATTTTGTGGGTGCAATCTATTGAAAACCCTCATGAGACAAAACTCGTCCTCTAGGGGTAACCTAGAGGTTTAATAGCTTGTTGAATATGCTCAGTGCAATTGAATGACCTGCAAAAGTGGTCTAATAATTGATTAGGATTAGTTTTGATATTTTGCTCGAGGGCGAGCAAAAGATAAGTATGGGGGTGTGATCGGTCGCATAATATTGCATATATATTATCACATTACCATGTTTATTATTTAATAAATCCTATTAATAAGTCTTATTTTTCTTTATAAAATGTAGGCCCATTGCTAAAGGAAAGGGAAAAGAAACGAGCCCAAAAGCCCATCAAATTCTAGTCTAATTCAGAATTAATACGAAATCAGAAAATCAGGAAAGATCATGGCAAATTAGAGAGGTTGAAAATCGGTTAAAATGAATCTTCCCAATTCAATTCGTTAAAGCTAAAAATCAAAGGCTGTTTCGTCAAATCTAGGAGCTGAGACGGGAAATTCAAAACAAGATAAAAGCAACTCGCGAAACCATGGAGTACCACCAACCGGGTGTGGCCACCTGGCCACACCCTGGCCATAAAAACGCGGCCAAAGCCGCGTTTCCATAGCTTTGTTGAGGAAGTTGGGGGAGCATTTGCTCCCCCTATCTTCATACGCCCTCCCCCATTTGGGTTTCCCTATAAATACTGCATTCTACAGAGAAGAATGGAGCGAAGACTAGGATTATAATTCTTATTCATTTTTAGGGTTTAGGAGTTTTGTTAGATAGTTCTGAGAAGCTGTATCTTATCTTTACTTTTCTATTTAGACCAGCAAAGAGAGAGAGTGGAATTAAGTGTGTAATTCATCTTTGAAGTGACAATCAAAGGAGATTCAACTTGCTCATTTAACTCGACTCAATTCGGTTTGTCTATGTTTTATTTTCATTCTCTTATTTGTTTTCTTTTTATCATGAGTAACTAAATCATCTTCTGGGCTCACTAATCAATCTCTTCTACCTTCTTTCTCTTGATTGATTTCTATGAAAGCAACTCTCTTGAATCATAATAATGCCTGAGTTAAACTTTACTCTTAAAAGCACATGAGGATATTTCTCTTTTAAACTTGAACTTTCAAAGCACAAATATTTTTAAATTATTTTTATTCCATACTTGCTTCTTCGCGCTTGATGGTTTAACATTCTATGTTTAATGATGTGTTAAGAAAGGCCTTAAGATTTAAACCAAAACCATCTTATTTGTTTTACTTGAACATTAAAAGAAACTAAAACTTTTTTCCTATGATAAAAGTGATGCACCAAAATGTTCTTGAGATAAGTAAGTAGTTGAGTAGAAAAATAGTGAGCTCGGATCCTTTTCATAATTTAAATTACAGTCAAATCACTCTCAAATCATTTTCTAAAAGATCATCTTCTCCAAAGCCTTTTCCAAGTTTTAAATTTTTCTTTAAATCACTTCCCTTCTCTCTAGAAAGGCTTTTTGAAACATAAGCTGGTTCGCTTGGCGATGGAAGCTCTTGAACTTTTTGTCTTTCTCTTAGATTTAGTCGTCCTCTTCTCAGACGACATCGCCATGCCCGTCGGATGCCATCACCCGGGCAATATCTTCCTCCACCACTAGGAACTGATTTTCCTCCAAGGCATCCTCCAAAATCAAGAACAGGTAGTCTGCCCAGACCTTCAGCCTATTCATGTTCCCTCAGACTTTATGGAGATTGGATGATACATTAGCTCTTGATATGTCTCAAACAAGGCCCCCTTTCGCATGCAAGTGTCCTCCGCATGCAAGTTCATGGCAAAAGCTGAGCACACTCCTCTGTTCCTCCTCTGGTATGCATCGTCGAATAATCTGATCGGGATAATACTTAAAAAGATACGGCTCTTCCTAGAAGAAGTACCATACTTGGGCAAAGAAACGACACTGGTCTTGCTTTGTCCAGTCAGCGGGTAATTGTCCAGTGGCCAGGTAATTAACAATGTCTGCATACCAAGGTTCCTTAAGAATGGCCAAGATGTGCTCGTCTAGGAAATCCTCGTTGATCAGAGCTTGTATGATCGGTAAGTTCGGAATTTGTGACAAATGATCTGCAATCACATTTTCTATACCTCATTTATCCTGAATTTCCAGGTCAAATTCTTGAAGCAAAAGGATCCACCGAATCAATCGGGCTTTTGCTTCCTTCTTGGTCATGAGGTATTTCAGTGCTGAGTGATCTGTAAAAATCACCGTCTTTGAGCCTAACATGTAGGGCCAGAACTTCTCTAACGCAAAGACAATGGCTAAGAATTCCTTCTCAGTCGTTGTATAATTCTGTTGGGCGTCATTCAAGATCCCACTCGAGTAGTAAATCACGTGCTGCCAATTGTTGATGCGCTATCCTAGAACAGCGCCAATAGCAAAATCAGAGGCATAGCACATGATTTCAAACGGTTGGATCCAATTAGGAGCAGAAATAATAGGCATAGAAATAAGTTCTTCCTTAAGCTTCCCCCATGACTTGAAACATTCATCGTTAAAATTAATGGGCACGTCCTTAGCGAGCAGGTTGGTTAAGGGCCTAGTGATTTTGCTAAAATCCTTAATGAACCGTCGGTAGAACCCAGCATACCCTAGAAAGGATCTAATATCCTTGATGCTTTTAGGTGGAGGAAGCTTAGCAATCACTTCTACTTTAGCCTTGTCCACTTCAATGCCTCTCTTAGAAATCTCATGGCCTAAGACAATCCCCTGTCTCAACATGAAGTGACATTTCTCCCAGTTTAGAGTTAGATTCTTCTCCTTGCATCTCTGCAGAACTAACTCTAGGTAATGAAGACACTGATCAAATTAATCTCCGTAGATGGAGAAGTCATCATTAAAAATCTCAAGAAAACATTCGACCATGCCGGAGAAAAGACTAAGCATGCATCGTTGGAATGCTACGGGAGCATTACACAATCCAAAGGGCATGCATCGGTAAGCGAAGGTTCAGAACAGGCAGGTGAACATAGTCTTTTCCTGGTCTTCTACAGCAATGGGGATTTGATTGTATCCCGAGTACCATCTAGGAAGCAATAGTACTCATGTCTAGCCAAGCGTTCAAGCATTTGGTCAATAAAGGGTAGCGGGAAGTGATCTTTACGGTGGCTGCATTCAACTTTCTATAGTCGATATAAACACGAACCTTGATAGGCAGTCTTGTTTGTACCAACTCTTTGTGCACATTTTCAACCACCATAAAGCCAGCTTTCTTCGGGGTCGCATGAACAGGGCTAACCCATTAGCTATTAGAAATGGAATAAACGATCCCATTGTCTAGTAGTTTCAAAATTTTCGCTTTAACTGCCTCTTGCATGAGTAGGTTAAGCCTGCGTTGTGGGTCCATCCTTGGGGTTACTTCATCGGTTAAATGGATTCTATGTTGTACTATCCTGGCCCTTTGATATCCTTCATCATCCATCAAATGGCTTCCCTATGTCTCTTCAGAATAGACATTAAGCCGTCCTCTTGTTGCTCAGTCAGGTGGGATGCAATGATGACCGGCAGGGTTTCTCTTCTGCCCAGGTAGGCGTACTTGAGGTGTACAGGTAAGGCTTTTAGCTTTAAGGAAGGTGTTACTTTATTGGGGGCAATCTCCGGACTTTCAATCCTATGATGAGGTACACTTGGGCTTGACGCCCAGTCCACTGCCGAATCCATGATCTGGTCAAGATTAAAATCCTCAGACTCCAGATCAAACTCTGCCTTTGTGTCCATCTCCATGCTTTCCTCATGCTCACTGGTCAGATTTTCAATGGAATTGACCTCAAATGTCTGATCATTGGCATCCCTAGGTTGTCTTCCATGATTGAAGACATTGACTTCCTTCATCATGTCTCCAAAGGTCAATCGCATGGACCCATTCCTACACTGATTATGGTATTGGCTGTAGCAAGGAATGGGCGCCCTAAGATGATTAGAGTTTGAGACCTCAGATTGGACATAGGTTGGGTCTCAAGCACAATGAAGTCAACAAGGTAGATGAAATCCCTGACCCGGATAAGGACATCTGTGATTTCCCCTTCGGGATTTTCACAGATCGGTCAGCTAGCTGAATGGTGACTCGAGTTAGACTTAACTCGCCCAACCCAAGTTATTGGTATACTGAGAGAGGTAGCAAGTTGATACTTGCTCCCAGATTAAGGAGTGCTCGGCTAATTTCTGTTTGTCCTATAGTACAGGAAATTGTGGGACATCCGGGATCCTTGTTTTTCACCAGATTGGGACCAAACAAAATTTTGCTTATATTGGTTGCCAAGAACACTTTCTTGGGTACATTTGTCTTTCTCTACTTCGTACACATATCCTTAAGAAATTTGGCATAAGCTGAGACTTGTTGATAGCATCAAGAAGAGGCACATTCAGTTTGACCTGGTTAAACATTTCAAGCATCTTTTCCATATGCATATTCTTATTGTTGTCCCTAAGCCTATTAGGAAAGGGTACTATAGGCTTATAAACTTATTTAGCAGTTTTGTCATCGTCAGATGTTTGAGGAGCAGATTGGGAGAAACTAGCAGAGGTGGAGGTTGGAGTAGGATCAGTATGGACTGGATCTTTCTGTTGGTAGACCTGGTTGTCTACCTTCTTTCCAGATCAAAGTGTGTGAACAACATTGCACTGGTTGATCGACGGATCCTGAATTTCATATGCTTGATTGGAATTTTTTAGGTTAACTAGCGGCTGACTAGGTAAAGTACCCTTTGGTCTTTCACTTAGGGAGCTAGCTAATTGGTTCATCTGCATTCTAATCTCGATATAGCCTGTGAATGGTTGTTCAGCGTTTGTCCCTAGTTTTGCATAAAAGCGGTTTGGGACTTCATAAAAGGTTCCATGCTCTCCTCCAAATTACTGAATTTCTTTTCCATTGGTGAACTTTGAGAGGAGGAAGATGGAGCTTTGTTGGCCCAAAGGCCCTTCACCCTAGTTTTGATGATGATCAACTCATGAAGTTATATTTACTAATGATCTTGTGCTAATTAGTGACAGATTCATGATCAAGATCTTAGTAGGTGCAAAGCCCAACAAAGGATAAAAGAACAAGATTTGGAGCTTGCATGTGGTGATCCAAGGAGTTTTTGGATCAAGCTTGGACCAAGTCAAGAAGATGAGAAGCCTTCAAGGGAAGACTTCAAGAAGTTGAAGACTTGTGTCTAGGTATAGAATTTGTATTTTTGTTTTAGTAAAAATGTAAAGGATAGATAGTTGGTGGATTGCTCAAGTTATATCACACACACACACTCTTGATAGAACTCTTGATTTAATTGATTTCATAAAAGATTTCTTTTTAGAAAAGAATTTTTATTTAGTAAAAGATTTTCTTTGAGACAAAATACTATTTTGGATTTTGGTATTTCATAGTTCATATCTTTATACCAAAATCATGATTAATGCTTTATGTCAAAAACATAGATATTTCTTATTGATTGTGTAGTGGATCATATCCATACACACCATGCTTTTAAATGAACTCAAATATCTTGTTTTTGTATTTGATGAAGATTTAGAAAAACAAGTTTGGAAAAACATGTTTTGAAAAAATACATTTTAGTTATTGAGCTAATATTTCCAAGTTACAAAAATAGACCAAAACATATATAACATGTCTTGATTTTGTGCAAGCATGTTTGTTCTTTCAAGTATATTGGTAAAACAATTTTTGTAGAAATTTTTATGTATTTTTAGGATTTTATAGATTTTATAAAAAGATTTTAAATCCTGATTTCAGACCTGGAGACTGGCTGACAGGCCATGTCGGTCAGCCCTGTGCACGTTGTCAGCACAGTGGCCGGTCGACCGGGTCGGTCGACCGACCAAGAGAGCTTTGCTCTCTGGAAATATCAGTCGACCGGACCGGTCGACCGATAGAGAGAATGCACTCTGCTCCAGTGGATCGGTCGACCGAGCCGGTCGACCGGTGGCTGCAACGGTCAGAAAAATGACCGTTGGCCGGTCGACCGGCGGTCGACCGACAGCACTGACACAGCCCCAACGGCTCTATTTTCTGGGAGCCTATAAAAGGGGGTTTTGTCTATTGTTTTGAGGTTAAGATTTTTGAGACTTCTTGAGCAGATTTTCTGATACTTTTAGAAGAGTTTCTCCACAAGATTTTAGTGCAAATACTTCCAATCAAAAGGAAGAGTTTTTATCAAGAGAGTGTTAAAGTGATTTCTTGTGTTTTCTACCAATGCTTTCTTTCCTTGATTTTCTCACACCACACTTGAGCTTTCCATTGCTAGATATTCCTATAGGTGTGTTGTAGTGAGAGTGCTCTTTAGGTGATCAAGTGTTGTGATCATCAAAGAGATCCTTTCTTTGTATTTGAGGAAGCGGGCAAGTGTGCTCGTTGTTGGTGGTTGGAGTTCGGTTGTGAACTCTTTGTGGTTAGAGGTACGGCCTCGGCGAGTCGGTGGACTTGCGTGTGTACGGGACTTGGGAGTCCGAGGGTTTGTAGGTGTACGGCACCGAGGAGAGATCCGGTGGGATCTTGCATAGTGGAAATCCTTCGTGTGTCGAAGGCGGGGATGTAGAGCAAGTGTGCTCGAACCTCGAAACAAACCCTTTGTGTTTGCGATTGCTTACTCTTCCCTCTTTCTCTTTTTGTCTCTATTTTATATCTTGCATTCAATTTATTGTGTTCATCTTATATATGCATGATATATACCCTTGTGCTTAATTGATATATAATTGCGTGGGATTGTTGTTAACACTAGTATTCAACCAAGAGAGCCAACGCGGCACCTCAACCCATTCAAGGGGAATCTAGAGGAGCTTGTCCAGAGCCTCGCAAGGGGAATTCGGCAACACTCTTGAGTTATACATAAGTGTTCAATTAAAAGAAGTTTAATTTGGTCAACTTAGTTTTAATTCCGCATTATTTGTTCATAAGTGACCATTAGATTAGCCATCACCTATTCACCCCCCCTCTAGGTGATCTTACAATTGGTATCAGAGCTAGTGCTCTTGATAAGGGTCTAACAACCTAAGAGTTAAAGATCCTACATTTGGGCTAATCACAATATTTGTTGTACACACACACCTCACCATGGACTTTATGTCACCACCCACCTTTGATATTCTTAACATCCACATTTGGAAAGTTAAGATGTCATTATTCCTAAAAGCCCTAGGTTATAATGTATATCTTGCCACTACTAATAATGCTTATTGTATAGATGGTAAGAATCTTGAGGCTAATACAAAAGCCCTTAATGCTTTGAAGAGTACCCTAAATGATGATTACTTATTTAGGGTTGCTAATATTGATTCGGCTTTTGTAGCTTGGAACATCATCACCTCCCTTGGCGAAAAGGATCTATATTATGCCGGGAGCGATTCGGACGTTGGAAGCAACACCTCCAACACATGCTTTATGGTCCAAGGGGATAACCCCCTTGAGGTAAATTCCGAATCCGATGATGAGAACATGTCATATGATGAGCTCACTACCTTTTGTCATCTTATACTTGAAAAATATGACATGCTTAAAAGGAATAATAAAAATTTGAAAAAGGAAATTGCTTGCATGCATGTAGAACATGACTCTTTTAGAGATAACATTGCATGCTTAGAAAAGAATAATAAAGATTTGAAAAAGAACATTGATTGCATGCATGTAGAAAATTATTCTTTTAGAAATAAACTTGCATGTTTAGAAAAAGAAAATAATGATTTGAAAAATTAGAATGTTTCCCTTATGTCTAAAATAAATGATTTATGTGAAGGGAACACTATTTTGAAGGAAAAGATTATTTTGGTGGAAACTCAAAAAGAAGTTGTTTTTCAAGAAAACAAGACTTTGAAAAGAAAGATTTGTGAAAAAGAAAAAGAAGATGTTTGTAAAAAGAAAAAGAAAATTGATCATATATCTCACCATGCTTTACATGCCTCCACTAGTGAGATTAATAATTTGAAAAATAAGATAGATAATTTGAGCTCTAATTTGAGCACATGTGCATTTAACCATTCTAAGTTGGAATCCTTGTTTCAAAAGAAACAAGTTCCCCATGCTCATGCACATACTCATCATGCTCATGCTTATGGTGCACATCACGATCACAATCACACTCATAAGCATCATGCTAAGGTGTACATTTGTACACATTGCGGCCGCAAAGGCCATCTAGCAAGATATTGTTTTGATAAGAAACCATATTTATATTTTGCTAAGTATAATAGATTTTGGGTTCCTTACAACAATGCTAACCCCAAAGGACCCAAGAAAACATGGGTACCAAAACCCCCACCCTTTGATTTTGATGTAGGTGAGGGCTCTCACAAAACGTGAGAGGATTGGTGCCTCGATAGCGGATGCAATGGACATGATGGACAAACTTTTGGATGCATTGCTATCAAGGAGATTTTGGTGGGAAAGACCACCATATTTGGAGCTTTGGAGTTGGTAACAACATCTAAACTCCTATTTTATTTATGTACATGCTTTATACTTTTATCATATTCATAGCATGTTCATGTTTTAAGATTTTGTGTGCTTTATGTGGTATTTACATGCTTAGATGTAGAATATATCAAACTTGTATGTATACATATACAAATAGTGAATTACAATTGACTCTTAAATAATTGAACTTCATGCTCACTTGTATCCACTTTATGCATATGTATAATCTAGTTTTGATAATTCTCATATATACATGTTTTGCCAATTTTTTGTGTGATTTACTTCATGTATATGCATGCTTAATTCAAATCTAATAAATATACATGTATACCCGTGAGTCTCTTGCCTTCATGCAAACATTTAATAGACTCTTTTATTTTTGGGATATGTATGCATATTGTTAGATTTGTATAAACCATACATATACCATGAAAATTGTTGATTTTAGTGAAAAATGATTTTTCATGATTTGTTGTTAAAAACTTGATTTATGATCTTTTTGAGCTTGAATGACTATTTTCATAAAAATGCTATTTACATGATTTTTTTTGAACACTCATCTTTATGATACAAAATATTTTGAGCTTTATAGACCATGAGTGATTAAATCTTTATGTATTTAGCAATGCTTTATGAAAAATATATGATTTGTTTTAAGATGAAAAATAAGATTTTCATGAGATTCATGCTTCACTTTCTATTTTCATGAAAATACCATTTACATAACCTTTGAACACTCATCTTTTATGATAAAAGATAATTTTTGAGCTTTATGGAATATGAGTGCTTGAACTTTTATGTATTTAGTATTATTCATGAAATACATATGATTTCATATTTATGAAGGATCTTTAACTAGTTTGTCAAAAATCCATTTAAACTAGTTATCTATTCTTCAATTGATGCACATGATCCTATTTTTATGGATAAATTCTTTTGTGATTTCAAAATTTTGATGCTTCATTGTATTGAATATTAGTTTAAGATGTTAGTATTTGTCAACACTTGGATTCATACTTGTACACCTTATGGACCACAAATAAATCTATATATGATTGGGTTGAATGCTTATTTGTGCCTATTAGATGTACTAGTATAGCCTTATGTTGATGATCATTACATTCTTAAACTTGTATTCCCATTTGGATTTATGTTATGATCATGTGATTTCATTTCATGTATATGGTTATTTTGCCAAAACATTAAGATATACATGGATACCTCTTGAGTCATTTGCCTCTCATGCAAATCTATATATATGGACTCAATTGTGTTAGAGATATGTATGTATGCTTCTTGTATTGACAAAACATACATATATTATGAAACATTTTTTTAATAAAATTTTTTTTTTGATTTTCAAGGTTTTAAAAGTTATGATAATTCAAAATTTAAAGGAATATTGAGTTTTATTGTAATTTTCATGATGCCATGCTTCACATAACATTAGTACACTCACATCTCTTGAAAACATTAAATGGACTTTATGGATTAGAGTGTTTTTAGTGCCTTGTGTTTCATTGATCTTTCATGAAAAACTTTTTAACTTATTCCTTGATGGAAGGATCTCGTACTAGTTCTTAAAACAAGTTCATTTAACTAGTTCGAATTCTTCATGTGGTAGATTATATGATATATACACTTATGCTTACTTTTCAATTGGTATCGTTGGTTATTTGCAATTGGTATCAATATGACTTCATGTTGTGTATATCCATATTTTGATTGTATGTATGAATGCCTTCAAATTATATCAATTTCTATTGGTATTATCTTGTCATACATATATGTTATCTATTTGTGCTTATTTTACAAGTGGTATTTCCTTTAAAGCACAAAGATTGTTGATGCTAAGCTTAATTAGATTTCAAATTGGTATTTCATAATAAGCTTATGCATTGTGTTTTGAAATTGGTATCAAAAATTCAAAATTTGATTATTTTACAATTGATATCTCAAAATTTGTTGTTACTAAGAAAAAGTTAAAATTTTGTTTTGATAAAGAAAAATTCAAAATTTTTGATTTGTATTGTCTATATGCAAGGAGAGCTTAACATCTCTTCTACATATAGATTCATGTTGAGTATATTATAATTTGAGGAGCTTGACAACTCTTCTTTTCATGATATACGTGTGTAGGGGGAGCTTCACATCTCCTCTTATGCATGACATATTATACGTTATGTGAATTAGGGCTTGTCATCCCTCTTTCATGTAATGTATATGTGTCGGGAAGCTAACTTAACGTCTTCCTCTTCATGAATTTATATCGCATATAAATTTTATTGATTGATTTGTATTTATCCCTCCTTGATTTCTTTGTTTTTGACAAAAAGGGGGAGAAAAATTTGTTTGATGTATTTTTCTTTGAACCCTTTGTTGATGATTGACAAAAAGGGGGAGAAGAATTTGTGATTTTATATGCATGATTTCATGATTTCCTTACTTAAGGGGGAGAAGTATTTGGTTCCTTACTTAAGGGGGAGTAAGATTTGTATTTATGCATATATGTTGTCTTGCAATTAGGAGCAAAAGATTTGATTTATGATTTGATCTATATGATTGCATCTCCTACATTGCATACATGTCATGTGCTTCATTGAATATCTATTGTTTATTTATTATGCATGAGTTAAGGGGGAGCTTCTTTGAAGCTTTACTTTAATCCATGCATATATAACTCCATGAGTTTTGTCATCATCAAAAAGGGGGAGATTGTTGGCCCAAAGGCCCTTCACCCTAGTTTTGATGATGATCAACTCATGAAGTTATATTTACTAATGATCTTGTGCTAATTAGTGACAGATTCATGATCAAGATCTTAGTAGGTGCAAAGCCCAACAAAGGATAAAAGAACAAGATTTGGAGCTTGCATGTGGTGATCCAAGGAGTTTTTGGATCAAGCTTGGACCAAGTCAAGAAGATGAGAAGCCTTCAAGGGAAGACTTCAAGAAGTTGAAGACTTGTGTCTAGGTATAGAATTTGTATTTTTGTTTTAGTAAAAATGTAAAGGATAGATAGTTGGTGGATTGCTCAAGTTATATCACACACACACACTCTTGATAGAACTCTTGATTTAATTGATTTCATAAAAGATTTCTTTTTAGAAAAGAATTTTTATTTAGTAAAAGATTTTCTTTGAGACAAAATACTATTTTGGATTTTGGTATTTCATAGTTCATATCTTTAAACCAAAATCATGATTAATGCTTTATGTCAAAAACATAGATATTTCTTATTGATTGTGTAGTGGATCATATCCATACACACCATGCTTTTAAATGAACTCAAATATCTTGTTTTTGTATTTGATGAAGATTTAGAAAAACAAGTTTGGAAAAACATGTTTTGAAAAAATACATTTTAGTTATTGAGCTAATATTTCCAAGTTACAAAAATAGACCAAAACATATATAACATGTCTTGATTTTGTGCAAGCATGTTTGTTCTTTCAAGTATATTGGTAAAACTATTTTTGTAGAAATTTTTATGTATTTTTAGGATTTTATAGATTTTATAAAAAGATTTTAAATCCTGATTTCAGACCTGGAGACTGGCTGACAGGCCATGTCGGTCGACCGGACCGGTCGACCGATGTGCACAGCCCTGTGCACGTTGTCAGCACAGTGGCCGGTCGACCGGGTCGGTCGACCGACCAAGAGAGCTTTGCTCTCTGGAAATATCAGTCGACCGGACCGGTCGACCGATAGAGAGAATGCACTCTGCTCCAGTGGATCGGTCGACCGAGCCGGTCGACCGGTGGCTGCAACGGTCAGAAAAATGACCGTTGGCCGGTCGACCGGCGGTCGACCGACAGCACTGACACAGCCCCAACGGCTCTATTTTCTGGGAGCCTATAAAAGGGGTTTTGTCTATTGTTTTGAGGTTAAGATTTTTGAGACTTCTTGAGCAGATTTTCTGATACTTTTAGAAGAGTTTCTCCACAAGATTTTAGTGCAAATACTTCCAATCAAAAGGAAGAGTTTTTATCAAGAGAGTGTTAAAGTGATTTCTTGTGTTTTCTACCAAAGCTTTCTTTCCTTGATTTTCTCACACCACACTTGAGCTTTCCATTGCTAGATATTCCTATAGGTGTGTTGTAGTGAGAGTGCTCTTTAGGTGATCAAGTGTTGTGATCATCAAAGAGATCCTTTCTTTGTATTTGAGGAAGCGGGCAAGTGTGCTCGGTTTTGGTGGATGGAGTTCGGTTGTGAACTCTTTGTGGTTAGAGGTACGGCCTCGGCGAGTCGGTGGACTTGCGTGTGTACGGGACTTGGGAGTCCGAGGGTTTGTAGGTGTACGGCACCGAGGAGAGATCCGGTGGGATCTTGCATAGTGGAAATCCTTCGTGTGTCGAAGGCAGGGATGTAGAGCAAGTGTGCTCGAACCTCGAAACAAACCCTTTGTGTTTGCGATTGCTTACTCTTCCCTCTTTCTCTTTTTGTCTCTATTTTATATCTTGCATTCAATTTATTGTGTTCATCTTATATATGCATGATATATACCCTTGTGCTTAATTGATATATAATTGCGTGGGATTGTTGTTAACACTAGTATTCAACCAAGAGAGCCAACGCGGCACCTCAACCCATTCAAGGGGAATCTAGAGGAGCTTGTCCAGAGCCTCGCAAGGGGAATTCGGCAACACTCTTGAGTTATACATAAGTGTTCAATTAAAAGAAGTTTAATTTGGTCAACTTAGTTTTAATTCCGCATTATTTGTTCATAAGTGACCATTAGATTAGCCATCACCTATTCACCCCCCCTCTAGGTGATCTTACAAGCTTGACTGGGGAAATTTGGTGGAGGACTGGAATGGTAAAAATTGTTAGAGAAATTAGGCTTAGGAGGATTATTCTGGGCCCAGGTGAAATTTGGGTGATTCCTCCAACCTGGATTGTATGTTTGTGAGTAGGGATTATGTGACGGCCGTGAGTAGGCCGCGTTCAGGTGTTCCAATGACACTTGCTGGGTATGAAAAATGGGGCACTCTTCAAAGACATGGTTTGGTGCCTGACAGTATGAACAACCCGTATTGTGAATTGGTGGTGGGTTGATTTGCTTGACATTGGCTGGCTCTTTTATTTCTAGAGCCTCTATTCTCCTCATTAGGGTTGCAATCTTAGCTTCTATAGCTATGGATGATTCTTAAGATAGGAGCCCTCCTCTTGAAGCTATAGATTGTGAATTCCTTAATTTTTCCGAGGCTGGCTCCCATTGCAGGGTTTTCTTAGCTAAATCGTCAAATAAGTCCCAACCCTGGTTCTCATCCTTTTGCAAGAACCCTCCCTGACACATGGTTTCTAACATATTTTTGTCTAATAGTCTAGATCATCGTAGAGAATCTGGCACTGACGCTATTTCTCCACACTATGATGAGGGCACTGAGCTAGGAGGTCTTTGAATCGCTCAAAGTATCTCCAAAATAGTTTGCTCGGTTCTTGTCTGAACTGCATGATATTCTTTCTAATGAGGGCAGTTTTATGGATTGGGTAGAATTTATTCAAGAAGGCCTTGACAAAATCATCCCTCATCGTGACTGAATCTACCGCCAAACTGTACAACCATTTCTTCGCTAGGTCCTTTAGGGAAAAGGGAATGAAACGTAACCTAACGGCATCGTCTCCTACCTGGGGTAATGCATCATGAGGCACACTTCTTCAAACTCCCTAACAAAGAAGTATGCGTCCTCTGATTTTAAACCATGAAACTTTGGGAGAGTGTTGATGAATTGAGGCTTTAATTCAAAATTATTTCCATTTGCCTCTAGCAGTTTTATACAAGATGGTAATGAGGTTCTGATCAGGTAAAACCTGTCCTGAAGTGACGCCATCACCAGTTCTGGTTGCAAGGGTAGAGAAATATTTCTGGTTAATCTGGAAGATACAGGATCTCTTACCCACTCATGCATGCAACACACCACAAACAACATAAAAACAACAAACAAACGAAAAGAATAAAATAAACAAACAAAAGAAAGAAAACCAACCACAAAGCCTTAGTATAAGGTACCTGGACCTAGACGACTCCTAACTGGTCGATTCTACGGGGGAGGTTATTGTAGGAACTCGACTACAAGCTAATCGGGCAGGAAAGGGCAAAACTCGGTGAGAGGTATGGGCGTGAGCCACGGGCCTTAATTACGCCAAACCACGGAGCTTTCAAGGCTTTGCCTCTCAATCCACTTTTCTTAGACACTGATTTTGCAGGAGTATAGTTCTTGCAATATCTAACCTCGGTTAATCTCTTAGTGAGTCCGAGATGTCCCTAGGGCCAACGTCTATCAATTTTTAGTTAAGGCTTGAGATAGTGTGACTGCACTTGGAGATGGTTTTTGGCTAAGGAAGGGTGATGAAATTCCCACCTTAGCTTGTTTATTTGAGATTTTGTCCATAATGTCAATTGTGCAAGTGTACAGTTTATTCACAAAAAGGTAACACTCAAAGCGATAAATCACTCCAAAATGTTGGTCCTATTCTATATGAATGCATACTTACCTTTTCTCCAGCACTCTTCAACAGAAATTGAAATGTATTGAAATAGACACGTGTCCTAAATGCAACAGTCTAATCCAAATTTCAATTAAGCAACAAGTGAATTTCTGTTGAGTTTATTACACATGTATAAGGTGAAGCATTCAATGGAACTAAAAAAATTTAGAATGCAATTTTTAGCGGCTTTCGGGAACCCTGCAAACGAGTTTGTTAGTACTTCAATCGAAGAAACTCAATTTTACACGAATTTTTCGAGTGCAAATGAATCCTCGTGCAACAATTTTGGCCACCACTTTCGCTTCCCGTGACAGTAAGCTCCTTGGTGCTTCTCCTACAAAGAAGAACAAAGAAAAATCTTTAGTATTGAACAATAAAGTCGTTCCCTCCCCGGCAACGGCGCTAAAATTTGATCGGTAAAAAGCAAGCACAAGAATAAGTAAAAAGAGTGTGGGTCGATGTTACTGCTTTTGCGATTCTTCCGTAATAGCGAAGTAGCTATACGGGTCGTATCCACAAGGAGGGAGAGCGATGGAAGCTTGATGCGGCTTCTTTGTTCAAGAAAAGAGAAATTCTTTGTTTTAAATAAAGAATTGGAAAATGTAAACAAGTTGGTTTCAAGAATTATTTTAAAATGATTTGGTGGTTTGTAAAGTTGGATTTTCTTAATGGTAAAAACTCATGGCTAACTTTCTACTCAGTGCTCCTACTAATCCCTAACTTCTTGAAGATATAGCCTCACGATGGATCATAGGCAAGCTTAACCCTTATGCATAGGAACTGTTCACGTGAAAATCGAGTGAAAGTTCTTCCTATAACTTAGCTTAACACGACAAAAACTTGGATATTCCCTTATCAATATACAATAGAAGGCGAGAATAAGGGAAGACACAAGTGCACTAATGGAATCGGCAAAGTTAAAAGAAAAATTTCTAACTTGCAACAACAAGTAACGCACACAACTTATAGATCATCAAAACCCATTAAGCATGAAATATAAGATAGTAAATACTTGTAGGCAAGTTAGAGTTAGAACCCTCGTCTTAAGATGTCATAGCTCTCGTTTGCACAAGGCTTGTTTGACACTATTGACTCATCTGGGTTATCAATCAAGTTGTTAGAGACTAGTGGGTTAGTAATTAGTTAGCCATACAATGGGAGAGTTAGTTAGACATGCTTAAGAAAAGAAACAACAAAAGTGAAGAGGTAAAGAGAAGGAGTTACACTATAACGAGACTGTAGAACCAAATGAAAAAAATACAAGTAAATGAAAAGAAGAAAGAGAAGTAGTTATTTGTATTAGCTTGTCACCTTCAAATACAACATATACACACTCTCTCTCTCTCTTTCACTCTAAAGTTAAAACTAAAACTAGAAGAAGGAAACTAAAACAACTACAATTCTAAAAATAAGATTACAACAACTTGCTAAAGCTCTAGATATCTCCCAATTGAAGACCCCTGGGGGATATTTATAGGCACCAAGGGAAAGGGAGTCAGGGGGCAACCCTTGGCCCAAAGTTCGGGCGTGCGCGTGCGCCGATATGGCCGCATTTTCGCGGCCATGTCAGGGCGGCGCGCACCAGCGTTTGGGCAGCGTGCCGTGATTAGTCTCTAATTTTACATAATTTTCATCACATTCTCATTTATTTCATGTAAAATTTTGCTAATAAAACCTTGCTTACTTGATCCTAGGTCCATGGTGTGCAAATGAAGAAGAAGACCTAAATCACCATTTAATTGGTGATTAAAAGCCTACCAAGTAGCCACTGACTTTAGAGTTAAGATTTTGCCAGCTCAGGGCATCAAATCGCAAATCCAGAAGATCAAGGCATCGGAAGACAGACTGGGCGACATGCTGCCCGAAGCCAGGCGCGCGCAGCCCTGGCAGGGCCGCGAAAACGCGGCCCTGGCCACATTTTTGCGGCCCTTTGGGTGCGCGCGCCCCTGCGCTTCGGGCCACGAGTCACCCACGTGGTCCCCTTTCCCCTGGTGCCTATAAATACCCCCTAGGGGTCTTCAGTTGAGGCAGATCCAGAGAATAGAGTTATATTTTTGTGTTTTGTTGTTAGGAATTGTAGTTGCTTAGTTTGCTTCTTCTAGCTTTAGTTTTAGCCATTATAGTGAAAGAGAGAGAGTGTGTAAGTGTTGTATTTGAAGGGTGACAAGCTAATGCAAGTGCTACTTCTCTTCCTTCTTTCAATTTACTTGTGCTTTCATTTGCTTTTACTTCCTTGTTATAGTGTAAACTCATTTCTCTTTACTTCTTCCTTTTGTTGTTTCTTGTTGTAGTGTAATTCCCTTCCTCTCAACTTCTTTTCCTTTGTTGTTTCTTTTACTTTTATGGCTAACTAACTACTAACCCACTAATTTATAACACTTGATTGATAACCCAAATGAGTCAATAGTGTCAAACAAGCCTTGTGCAAACAAGAACTATGGCATCTTAAGACGAGGGTTCTAACTCTAATTTACCTACAAGTATTTACTTTCTTATACTTTATGCTTAATGAGTTTATGATGATCTATGGGTTGTGTACTTTACTTGTTATTGTAAGTTAGAGACTTTTTCTTTTAACTTTGCCAATACCAATAGTGCACTCGAGTCTTCCCTTATTCTCACCTTCTATCGGATCTTCATAAGGTAATGTCTGAGTTTTTGCCGTGTAAAGCTAAGTTTTAGGATGAACTTTCACTCGATTTCCACGTGAATAGTTCCAATGCACAAGGGTTATGTTCGCCTATGATCCATCTTGAGGTTATCTTCAAAAAGTTAGAAATCAGTGGGAGCACTTAGTAGAAAGTTAGCCATGTGTTTTTACAACTAAGAAAAAAAATCCACTTTTACAAACCACCAAAACATTTTCCAACAATTCTTTAAACAACTTGTTTTCACTTTTTAATTCTTTATTTGGAAACAAAGAACTTTCTTTCTTCTTGAACTTTGAAGCCGCATCAAGCTTCCATCGCTCTCCCTCCTTGTGGATACGACCTGTATAGCCACTTCGCTACTATGGAAGAATCGCAAAATCAGTAACATCATCCCACACTTCCTTCTCTTACTTTAGTGCTTGCTTTTTGCCGATCAAATTTTGACGCCTTTGTCGGGGAGGGAACGGCTTTATTATTCACTACTAAAGATTGTTCTTTTTGTGTGTAGGAGAAGTACCAAGAAGCTCACTATCACGGGAAGCGAAAGAGGTGGCCAAGGATATTGCGCGAGGATTCATTTGCCCTCGGAAAAATTCGTGTAAAAGCGAGTTTTTCCGATTGAAGTTCTAACAAACTTGTTTGCAGGGTTGCCGAAAGCCGCTAAAAATTGCTTTCTAAAATTTTAGTTTCCTTGGATGCTTCACCTTATGCATGTATAATAAACACAACAGAAATTCACTTGTTGCTTAATTGAAATTTGGATTAGACTTTTGCATTTAGGGCATGTGTCTATTTCAATTCATTTCAATTTCTGTTGAAGAGTGCTGGAGAAGAGGTACGTGTGCATTCATATAGAATAGGACCAACATTTTTGAGTGATTTATCGCTTTGAGTGTTACCTTGTTGTGAATAAACTGTACACTTGCACAATTGACTTTAAGGGCAAAACTCAAATAAACAGGATAAGGTGGGGATTTCATCACCCTTTCTTAGCCCAAAAACTATCTCCAAGTGCACTCACATTTTCTCAAGCCTTAACTAAAAATCAATAGACGTTGGACCTAGGGACATCTCGGACTCACTAAGAGATTAACGGAGGTTGAAAATTGCAAGAACTATACTCCTGCAAAATCGGTGTCTACGCAAACTGGATTGAGAGGCAAAGCCTCGAAAGCTCCGTGGTTTGGTGTAATTAGGCTCGTGGCTCCGCCCGGATACCTCCCCCTGAGCTTTGCCCTTTCCTGGTCGATTAGCTTGTAGTCGAGTTCGTGCAACAATCTTCCCCGAAGAATCGACCAGTTAGGAGTCGTCTAGGTCCAGGTACCTTAGACTAAGGCTTGTGGTTGTTTTTCTTTCTTTTGTTTATTTTTTGTTCTTTTTCGATTATTTGTTGTCTTCACGTTGTTTGTGGTGTGCTGCATGAAGAGTGGGTGAGAGATCCGTCAACTTCGAGATTAACAAGAAACACTTCACTACCCTTGCATCCAGAACCGGTGATGGCGTCACTTCAGGATAGATTTTACCCGATCAGAACTTCACTTCCATCTTGCATAAAACTTCCTGGAGCAAATGGAAATAACTTCGAGTTAAAACCTCAATTCATTAACACTCTTCCCAAAGTTCATGGTTTAGAATCAGAGGACGCATACTTCTTTGTTAGGGAATTTGAAGAAGTATGCCTCATGATGTGTATACCTCAGCTAGGAGACGATGCCGTTAGGTTACGTTTCATCCCTTTTTCCCTAAAGGACCTATCTAAGAAATGGTTGTACAGCTTGGCAGCAGATTCAGTCACGACATGGGATGATTTCATCAAGGCCTTCTTGAAGAAATTCTACCCAATTCACAAAACTGCCCTCATTAGGAAGAACATCATGTAGTTTAGGTAAGAATTGAGCGAACCATTTTGGAGATACTTTGAGTACCCTCACCATGGCATGAAGAAATGGCGTTAGTGCAAGATTCTCTACGATGGTATAGACTATCAAACAAAGATCCTGTTAGAAACAATGTGTCAGGGAGGGTTCTTGCAGAAGGATGAGAATCAGGGTTGGGATTTATTTGAGGATTTAGCTAAGAAAACCCTGCAATGGGAGCCAGCCTTGGAGAAACCTAAGAATTCACAATCTATAGCTTCAAGTGGAGGGCTCCTATCTCTAGAATCATCTATAGCTGCCGAGGCTAAGATTGCTACCCTAATGAGAAGGATAGAGGCTCTGAAAATAAAAGAGCCTGCCAATTTCAACCAGATCAACCCACTACCAATTCACAATTCGGGTTGTTCATACTATAGGCACCAAACCATATCTTTGAAGAGTGCCCCGTTTTTCATACCGAGCAAGTGCCATCGGAACACCTGAACGCGGCCTACTCACGGACGCCTCACAACCCCTACTGACAAACATACAATCCGGGTTAGAGGAATCACCCTAATTTCTCCTGGGCCCCAAACAATCCTCCCAGGCCTAATTTCTCTAACAATTTTCACCATCCTACTCCTCCACCACCTTTTCCCAGTCAAGCCCCATCTTCCTCCTCCCAAAGCTATCCAATGGAAAAGAAAATCAGTAAATTGGAGGAGAGCATAGAGACTTTCATGAAGTCCCAAACCGCTTTTATGCAAAATCAGTGACAAACTCTGAACAATCATTCACAAGTTATATCGAGATTGGAAATGGTGATGAGCCAATTAGCTAGCTCCCTAAGTGAAAAACCAAAGGGTACTTTGCCTAGTCAGCCGCTAGTTAACCCAAAAACCTCCAATCAAGTATATGAAATTCAGGAACCCTCAATCAACCAGTGCAATGTTGTTCACACACTTCGATCTAGAAAGAAGGTAGACAACCAGGTCTATCAATAGAAAAGTCCAGTCCATCCTGATCCCACTCCAGCCTCCCCCTCTGCTAGTTCCTCCCAAACTGCTCCTCAAACATCTGATGAGAACAAAGCTGCTGAACAAGTTCATAAGCCTGTAACACCCTTTCCCAATAGGCTTAGGAACAACAATAAGAATATGCACATGGAGAAAATGCTAGAGATGTTCAACCAGGTTAAATAGAATGAGCCACTTCTTGACGCTATCCAACAAGTCCCGGCTTATGCCAAATTTCTTAAGGACATGTGTACGAAGAAGAGAAAGACCAATGTGCCTAAAAAAGTGTTCTTGGCAACCAATATAAGCGAAATTCTGTCTGGTCCCATTCTGATGAAATACAAGGATCCCGAATGTCCCACCATTTCCTGCACCATTGGACAGACCGAAATCTGTAGAGCACTTCTTGACCTGGGAGCAAGTATCAACTTGCTACCTCTCTCAGTATACCAGCAACTTGGTTTGGGCGAGCTAAGCCCAACTCGAGTTACCATTCAGCTAGCTGACGATCTGTTAAGATCCTGAAGGGGGAAATCACAGACGTCCTTATCCAGGTCGGGGATTTCATTTACCATGTTGACTTCATTGTGCTTGAGACCCAACCTATGTCCAATCTTAGGTCTCAAACTCCCATCATCTTAGGGCGCCCATTCCTTGCTACAGCCAATGCCATAATCAACTGTAGGAACGGTTCCATGCGATTGACCTTTGGAGACATGACGAAGGAAGTCAATGTCTTTAATCTTGGAAGACAACCTAGGGATGTCAATGATCAGACATTTGAGGTCAATTCTATTGAAAATCTGACCAGTGAGCATGAGGAAAACATGGAAATAGAAACGGAGGCAGAGTTTGATCTAGAGGCTGAGGATTTTAATCTAGATCAGATCGTAGAGTCAGCAGTGGATTGGGCATCAAGTCCAAATGTACCTCATCTTAGGATTGAAAGCTCGAAAATTGCATCCAATGAAGCAACACCTTCCCTAGAGCTAAAAGCCTTACCTGAACACCTCAAGTACACCTACCTGGGTGGAAAGGACACCTTGCCAGTCATCATAGCATCCCACCTGACTGAGCAACAAGAGGATAGCTTAATGTCTATTCCGAAAAGACATAGGGAAGCCATTGGATGGATGATGAAGGACATCAAGGGAATAAGTCCAGCCATAGTGCAACATAGAATCCATTTAGTCGATGAAGCAACCCTAGGAGGGACCCACAGCACAGGCTTAACCCTCTCATACAAGAGGCAGTTAAGGCTGAAATTCCGAAACTATTAGATAATGGGATCATTTATCCCATTTCTGATAGCCAATGGGTTAGCCCTGTTCATGTGGTCCCAAAGAAGGTTGGCTT